>JAFVLL020019710.1:77055-108626 GCA_021397915.2 Tor tambroides
GTGGTACCTGAAAAATGGCCCCAGCCAAACGGCCCGATAAAGTGTTACTCTTCTTCCCATGAGGCATAATAGATGGAGGCCTCTTCATCACACACTCAGTTACCCTTAGCAACACCAGCAAGATCTGCTCCCTGTGACGGACACAAATACAATCAAGATGAGCACATATTACAAGCAGACACCTGAGACCAGAGTAATGAAGTGCAATGTCATGGTCATACCAGGTCTTCTGGTTCATGGTTTCATGCATGACCAGACTGCGGTATATATTGAGCACACGCTTGCACATGTCAACATGCTCTTCCAGAAGTGACTTCAGCTCATTGGCTGCCTCCAGAAGGAAGACATTAGAGGAGTTGGTGATGAAAACCTGCAAGGAAAAAAAAAACTTTGTAGTGGGGAACTGAGACTGGAAGGAGAAATTCAAGTTCAATTGTCCATGAACTGAACTCTGCTTCACCCATAAATAAATAAACAGTCAGCTGTTTTTGCAGGGTTTGAACCTACACTCTTTCAGTTTCCAGTCTCGATTGTAAACCACCTGTACAGCAACACCTAAACTCACCTGTAGTGTGGCCTGGACACCAGCATGGACATTATACTCCAATACCTCAGAATCAGAGGATTTACTCCCAGAATTCCTGCACCAGTTAGGGTTTCGATTGTGAACGGACACCGTGAGCCCAATATCCTAGACACAAAACAGAACAGACATTGATTGGTAAACAACAGCAGTACAGTATTAATAACAGATAATTAGTTGGATGGTCAGTATATAAAAATGTATGTTGGTTTATCCGCTTTATGAAAAAATAAAAATGATAAATATAGATATTCTATTATAACAAATAAACAAATAAATTTCACACTTAAATTCCAATGTTGTTTTAATGGTTTAACCATCAATAATACACCATAACATAACATAACATAACATAACATAACATAACATAACATAACATAACATAACATAACAGGCAGTAAAAAAAAGTAGTGGACCATTTAATACTTCAGTAAACCATTTAATCCTGTGTGTTTTCCAGAAATAAATACTATTTTTATACATTTTATTTAATACTTCAGAAACTTGGCTTAGAAAAAGTATACACTTTTTTAATAGTGAAAAAATAAGCCCTGATATAAGCTTCTTACATCGACCTAGCCAGACAGAAGCCAATAATTAAAAAAGTGGATATTAACCAATACCACCACTGATATATCTGATGCAAAAAAAAAAACAAAAAAACTGGGACCAAGCTGTTGTGCAGGCTGACTCAACGTGTAATAACCACCTTTGTTGTCAACTTCAGAGAAACCTACCTCCTCCTCTTTATCAGTTCTCTGCTCGTGGGTGGAGTCCAGCTGGCCTGTGAATCGGTCTTCCTCTGGCTCTTTCATAAACACAGGCTTATCCTGCTGAGAGATCCATTCTTGATACACCCGCACCACCTTACGCATGGCTGCAGCCTCACACATGGGCAGCAGAAACGCCTGCAAAATATAATACACTCTTTTATATTCACAGACAGAATCAGTGTACAGATAGTATATACTTAGAGATTTCAGTGACTAAACAGAGTCTTTGAGATCTTCAGAATATAGGCCATTACAATCCTTATTCATGTTTAACTATTCTCACACATAGCAGTTCCTCTTTGTGAACTCCAATCACTCTAGGACAAAGAAGTCCCTGATCAGAACAATCAACCTCCCTAATCACAACTTCTTCAAAACATGCCATACTTCTTCCTCTTTCACTGATATTTAGATTTATTGAAGTCCTTCTGTTCCTCATGATAGAGTTACCTGTCGAAAGATCTCAGTGATAAAGTTGACGTTGGTTCTAGAGGAGCACAGGACCCGCCGCACGACCTCAATGTCGGTGAGGTGTTCTTCGTCCATGCTGCAGAGGCTGGAGGAGCTGGGCTCTCTCTCGGTCAGGGTGCTGGTGTTGGAGTGCGACTGCTCCGGCTCACCAGTTCCACCCCCATCCAAACCATCTAGTCTCGGGCCACCATCCTCCCCTCGGGCAGCCAGGCCCGCCGCCGCTCTCTGAAACAGCAGCAGCATTGCAAAAACATTTAGCTTGTTCAAAGTGCTGAGACAACCCTAGGAACAACCTGGGGTTAAATGTGTGGCTTTAGACTTTAAACTACACCCTACTGGTTACCAGTCCAGAACTTAGAGGGGTTGATTCACCCAAAAATTTAAATTCTATCTAGGGCTGGGCGATATATCTGATGCGATTCTCATGCGCATCTCGTCAGTAAAGCCGGTTCTTTGATTAGCGGTAAATCTCCATCACCTGTTTTCAAATGGAGCAGCATTTAATACACAGAGCCGTAGTTCGCTGACAAGCCACCCAAAATCGCGTTCATAATCGAATGCGATTTATCAGCGATTATGAACGCGATTTTGCGTGGCTTGTCAGCGAACTACGGCTCCAGGTGATGGAGATTTACCGCTAATCAAAGAACCGGCTTTACTGACGAGATGCGCATGAGAATCGCATGAGATATATCGCCAAGCCCTAATTCTATCATCATTTACTGTCATTCACGTCATTACAAACTCATAACACTTTGGTTCATCAAATCACAAATTAAGATATTTGGTCCCACTTTATATTAAGTGGCCTTAACTACTATATACTTACATTTAAATTAATCATTTGATACAATGCACTTATTGCGTACATACATGTTTTCTCATTGTAAAATATGGTAAACGTACGTGCATCACATGCTAGAACAATGGTTCTTGTGTATCATGCATGCACGTTTCAGCTTCCGTGTTTACCATATGTAATGTGTTCTATGTGCGTTGATCATTGTTTAGATGTAAATTAAAGGCCAATTCACACCGCACAGACAACCGCCAACAAACACCAACAAACGCATTTGTTGGAGACAAAACTCTGACGTAATCTGACCTGGCCACGAACCGTTGCCATGACAATGTGCATACTTCACTTAAAACGAGCTTCATCCATGGCCTCGGTTCGTTTTATTTGCCGTCTTTTCAGGCAAAGAATGACACAAAAAGACATTAATAACAGTAAAATTTTGATTGTGGTTAAACTATCATCCATTTCTTCCCCAGTCAGTCTTACACCGTGTCTACACCGGATGCGAGCAGCGGTGCGCCGCGTCAATATACTAATAGATTTATAAGTGATAAGTTTGTCTGTGTGGTGTGAATTGGCCTTAAAGCCTACATTAAGTCTGTTAATCACATAAAGCAAATGTATCTCTTCACAAGTCTTGGATTAAAGTGCTTGACTCATAAGGATTCGTTTTACTATGCCTTCATGGACCTTATGGGAGTTTTGATAACCTGGACATTTTCATTTTTGGATGAACTATCCCTTTAAAAGTAACACCAACCCTGAAACTACTTTAAAACCGTTACTGCATCATACATGTGAAGATCTGTGCGTTGCTACCTGGATGTTCTTTGGCACGTTTTCTCCTTCCATGCCAGGGATGTGTGTTCCTGTGTTTGACCGCGGCTCCAGCCAGAAGGAGACCAGCCAGCGGATAAATATGACTCTGGCATTGAGGAAGTTCTCTTTAGTGCAGTACAGGGCTTCATTGGTCTCTGGGTCTCTTTTTACAACTATGTAGTAAGGCTTTGGTCTCATGGGTGGAACCTCTGTTATAAACCAGAACACAAATACAAATTAGACACCTTACCATCCTGAGCAATTATAACTGTCTAAATGGCTCCTCAAAAACAAAGAGAAACAAAAATTAGGTTTGCTTTGACATAAAGAAGGATGGCACGATCAATAACTCTTACCCAGAATAGGATTGTACAAACTGGTCTCCTTAGAGAAGTTGGGGAAAATATGGGGCAGGTAATACTTTTTGAAATTGGCGAACAGGAAGGCGAACCCCTTCTCGTGGTTCTCCTTGCACTTCCACTCTAGACTTTTGGCCTATAGGGAGAGAGAACATACAAAGCGAGCTGAGCACATACACAGCAGCTGGGCCAGAACAGCTTGTTTGTGTTTGGTGGAGGACAGTGGGGTTGGTGGAGGCAGGCAGTGCGTGGTGCTGCTGTTTATGTTAGGGAGGGTGTGAAGCAGAGCAGCCGTTACAGCGCTAGGGAAACACACCGCTGCAGCAAGAGTATCTGGCATCAAATGCATGCTGATCTGGGGTCAGTGGCATGTAAGTTTGGTTTCCGCAGCTTTAGCGTTGGGTCTGCGCCAGCCGTGTTAGCATCAGCAGTGTTAGTAGGAGGAAGGGAGTACCTGGTTTACCATGTATTTTAGTAGAGCCTCTAGGAAGTAGCCAGTGAGATCTTCCTGGGATTTGTCTCCTGACTGGGGTGGCACCAGGGGACTGATCTCCTCTGGGGTTACTTGAGCTGCAGAAATGCAGAAAAGCTGTTTTGAAGGGTATTTTTTATGAAAAACTTTTTTGAACTGATATTTTGATGTAAGGATTTAGTTTACTTTGAAGAGATACTTAACACAAATCTCCCTGCACAGTCAACACAAAACATTTATTGAAACTAAGCTGCAGAACAGAGTAATTCAGAAGTAGTTGTGGTTCTGATATCATAACAATGAACCAGTTTTGTTATTTATGAACTAAAACTATTAAAATAATTGGCTAATTATAAAAGCTAATGTAAAATTAAATTTAAATATCTGTTAAAAATATAAATGAATATTAGAAATGTTGCTGTGGCAACTAACAGAAACAAAATAAGTAATAAAATAATAATTAATAACTAAAATAAAAATAAATTAAAGCTAAATATAAATAATAAAAAATAGAAAAAAAAAAATTACCAACGCATACAGTAAGCGTTTAACTAAAATTTAAACTAAAAATGAAAATAAAACAAATAATTCAAAATATTAATAAACACTGCAATAATAAATAAATAATATTAAAATAAAACTGCTATAAGCATACTAATGTGTTGGCAGAGGTGTCGTTACACATGCAAACAATTTAGCCAATCATTACAACGGTCATTTAAATAAGTTTCAAATCTACAGAGGCAAAAAAAATCCTGTTTAATTTTAAATGTCAGAGAGAGGATAGAAAATGGTCATGAAAAATGAACCATTTTGGTGAGAGAAATCTTGACTAAAATTAAACATGGCCTTTTGAAACAAAATAAAAATACTACAAAAGTGTTAAAAAGCTCTGCAAAATATTTGGGTAACTTTATGATTGGGATGTAAGTTGTGAGAGGCAGCAAACAAACACTCACACTCCTGAAGGTTAAGGGGAGGGCTGATCAGATTATCCAGGGTTCGAGGGCCCAGCTCTGACTGTGGTGCAGGGAATCCTGGGATTAAACAGGCGAAGATCCAGAGCTGCTCTCTCAGAGCATTGTGCTGCAGAGCCTGCATCCACAGAAGGAAGAGACGCACTCCTTCCCTCCGGATCTATACACCACACATACAACCACATTATTGGTTAAAATGATTTTCAGCAGCCCTCACAACAGCCCTCAGCAAAAAAAAAAAAAAAAAACCCTGAATAACATGAACTGAATAATTATGCACACTAAGACAAAATCATTTTAGAAAATAAGGATAAAAGAACAATAATGACTCATACAATGACAATGTTTATATAGATTTTGACCTTTTATATAATGTAAATTATTTATTCACATTTAATACCTTTAGGGAGTTTCCAGTGTGTAGCAGTTTCTTCAGAATGAGACCTATGAAGCAACACAGTAGTTTAATCTGAGGAACAAATTCATTGCTTCCAAATGAGCTGGCTTACTTGATAATTCTGGAAAACATGTTTGCCCTGGTCTCTTTGCTTATAATCTGTCAGTGATGTTAATTTGTTTGTATGCAATGTGGGTTTATTGAGAAAAGAACAAAATAAAATAAAACTGAAAGTCCCTCATGTTATTGTTACTGTCCCATATTGTTTATCTCACTGATGAAGGACTGTAATGTCAGAGTTCTCGGTCAGATCTGGGTGTTTCTGGGCCCCAGGTCCTTGGCATTCTCTGTGATTATCTTGGTGGCTTGTGTATCCTTCTGCTAAAAGACTTCAGAGCAGAGGAAAAGGAGAGACCACCGGACAATACAAGATATTAAGACCACCGCAACAAGCATCACCATCAGATTTCTTCCATGTTAATTTGAGTTTTCTGCCCTAACTATATGTGACTTGGTTTCTATTTTAGCTCCACCCATAGTGAAAGCTCACTAGTCCAAAACCACACTCCATTCACACTACCGTTCAAAAATCTGGGGTCAGGAAGACACAAGGATGAATTACATTGACAAAGGTGACAGTAAAGACAATCATAATGTTATAAAAGACTTCTATTTCAAATAAATGCTGTTCTATTTATCAAAGAATAATAAAAAACACAGTTCCACAAATATATTAAGCAGCACAACTGTTTTCAACACTGATAATAATAAGAAATGTTTCTTGAGCAGCATTTATCAGCATATTAGAATGATTTCTGAAGGATCATGTGACAATGAAGACTGGAGTAATGATGCTGAAAATTCAGCTTTGCATTTCAGGAATAAATTACATTTTAAAATGTATTCAAATGGAAAACAGCTATTTTAAATTGTAAAAATATTTCACAATATTACAGTTTCTACTGTATTTTCAATCGAATCAATGCAGCCTTGGTGAGCATAAGAAATTTCTTTTAAAAACTTTTAAACAGCAGCATTTACGAACATAGAAATGTTCACCTATGCTGTGGAACTGCCATCTTCCTTGAATTCGCTCTGGTAACAGCTGTAGGATTTTCTGCAAGGTAAGCACATGGATTTGACTACAGACATGCCTTTATATGTACTCATGTTAGCACATGCATTTAAAAAACTCAATGTAACGAGACTGAAAAATGTTGTGAGTGTAGCACATTTTTACATTTCAAAACAGATGAACAGATTTGTGCAAACACGCACTTCCTTGTGACATTGCAACAGGCTGGAATGTTGCAATAGCTCACCTACACGCAGACATCATACCTGTTTCGTCATGACGGGGCATCTAAAGTGTCTCTAGCCTTCACCATGACAAACAGCCCACGGGGCATACCAAGTGAGCAAAAGCTACAGCGTGACTCATACGAAGGGTGTGGTATAGAACACCTGTTTTCTGTTTGAGAGACTCACAGTTATCTGTCAGGTGCATGTCAATCTCTCTTATCAATGATCTCATTACTGATGAAACTGATGCCTCAGTAAATATGAACTTAGTGGATCACGTAACAGTGCGAACATTCATTTTGCGCCAGATGGAAGTATGTGAATGAGAGTTGACACAGGAGAGAGTGTCACAATGAAATCAAAGCTGATGAGGTTGAGCTAATGTGTGTAAACAGCCATCAAGAGATTATCTATATTTCTTACCTCAAATATAAAAAGAATAGAATCAAGCTCTTCTCGTTGCGATTTGTGACCTGTAGGAAAAAGAAAAACGAACATAAAATATACTGAATGTCACCAAGGGATCACAAAAACCCACAGGGCTGCTGTTAATAGCTAAACAAACAAGGATTACGTATCTCTGCTGGAAACATGGGACACTCAACATGTGGCATCAAGACCAGCGGCTCAAAACAATCTTTTTAATAAATTTTATTGAAAGATGTGCAAATGTTAAGAGAGTAACAGAGAGTGATCAACTTTTTATAGTCAAGATTTTATCATTTAAAGTCAGCATGACACAGAAATGAACCCTATCTATTTCCTAAACGCATGTTTCAGATCTTATTGTGAATGATTTATCCATGTATGCGTTTCATTTTTTTTTTTTTTTTTAGATTTTTGTTGACCTGGTAATTTTTAAGCAAAATGTCATATAGTAACTTGATCTGGTGAAATGACATATGCCAGACTTCTCCAATCATTTTGACAATTTAAACCCTGCCTTTCTTATAACTGACAGTAAGCTTGCATTCAGATCTGCCTCCATTCAATCAACAACCAATGAGAGAACCAAGATCCTGTCTTATGTGTGTATCTTTTTCAATAATCCTTCTGGTCACACTTTAATTTAAGGTCCAATTCTCACCATTAACTACAACTTTTGCCTCAATAAACTCCTACTTTGCTGCTTATTAATAGTTAGTAAGGTAGTTGTTAATTTTAGGTAATGGGTAGGATTAGAAATGTAGAATATGGTCATGCAGAATATGTGCTTTATAAGCACTAATAAACATGCTAATATGTTAATAATAGGCATGCTAATAAGCAACTAGCTAATAGTGAGAATTGGTCCCTATACTAAAGTTTTACCATCCTTTTCATTTTAATATACATCACATTACAGAAGAAAACCTACGATGCAAGAGCATGAACATAGGTGTTTGTAGATACAGAGGCTTTTTCACATGTCATTGAATTCAGAATTGCATCAGAAATTAATTCATAATGCAGTGCAAATGTTGTCAATGCAAGCTAGGTCCTCCTACAACTATTCTACTCTTTCAGGTCAGCTACTGTAATGGTGGTACAACAGTCTGAAAAAAAGTCTTGCTGAACAAGTTAGTTAAACTTAAACTATACATGTTTCTTGCCAACTCTCTGAATAATAACATATCTGTTTTTATTGGCACAAAGAGTAAGACAAGAACGCATATTAAGTAAGTGGCAAAAGTTAAAGCCCCAAACCCATTCCACCTCTCTCGCCCTTTCTTTCCTGTCCGCACTTGAGCGTCTTATAAAATAAAGGCAAACTACCTAAAAATGAATTAAAAAGAAAGTATGTGGGGGAAAAAACTGGGGCAACTGCTTGTACCGAGCAATCTGAACAACCTGAACTGTAGCTGCAACAGAACAAGACGAAATGTTAAGACATCAAATGAGAGGTCAAAGGCAGCGAGCAGCTCTCTGAATACTCAATGAGCAACTGTGCAGTGTTCCGAGACACTGGCTGCGCTCTCTGTGCACTATATAATGAGCCCGTGTGACCGGACATGGCTAACTGGGGGCTGGCTAATTTTCATCAAAACAAGCCATTTCATGGAAACTTGCTCATTAACACTGTGACTTCTGACTGTGTGTTTGCTGAGAGCACACAATGAGTAGGCCAGCAAAACAACGTAATCGAAACCTGAAAAACATTAAGCTATCAAACAACAGCGCTGAGAACATTCTCATGAGACAGTGGGTGAGAGATAAAATGAAGCGCCGCAGGTCTTACCTTTCTGTTTTAGGTTAACCTCGATGGTGACGAAGTTTTCAAAGAACACATAGTAGATGTGGGAGTAATTCTGCTCGAAGAGGTGTTTGAGTTCAGCAGGCTCTGCATTTTCTATAAAAGCAAAAAACAATGAATCAACTAGTGCAGATGTTTTTTTGTTTTTTTTTCTGAAATCACCTTTGTACAGCTGTACGCTTAAAAACTGAATTATTTTCTTAGTGATGCTTTAAAAGAAAAATGCATCTCTCAAATAATTGAGACACAACTTCTGGGAAAGCATTTTATTGTTACCTCAGTCTCTTAATTCAGCAGTTTAGAAAATGTTTGGATGCCAAGGACCCACAAATATGATAATCCCATTGCAATGGACCCCATTCAATAAATGTACAGGCAGCTACTGTGTAAGAAAAATATTAAGTGTGATATAGAGTCGACATTTTGTTAAAAAACAAATTAACTGACTTCTATACTGTCATTATACTAAAGCAAATTATTAAAACATTATCTGTAATTTTTTTTATTTTGTATTATTTTGTCTAGTTGACTGAGCATTTTAGTAACCTTAGACGCATAAATATGGACATAAATATTTTCAAATCATGTAAATTTTAATTTGTGCAGCACTTTTCACAATAAATATGGCTCTCAGCAGTTTTACAGAGAACAATGTCCTACAAACTCCAATAAACAAGATAAAGGTGACAGTGGCAAGGGAAGAACCTCTGTACTATAAAAATACAAAAGTGCCCACTTGTTGCTTCTTTTCCTCCACTATCTGATCCAATCCATGCTTAATGCATACTTTATATTAATCTACAAATCAAATTGCATGCATTTATGCATAAACCTTTAGATCAAAAGATCTCCAAGATCTTGAGAAACAACCATTACTTCATTGTGTACTGTATAAAATGCCCTTTTATGCTTTGTCTTTCTTTCATGTACACAATCCGTCCAGCTTCAAGTCTGTCTCTTTCAGCACTCAGGATGTGAGTGGGTCTCTTTACTGATGCTGAAGTCTATTGCAACCTGCAGCCCAACAACAAAAGTCAATATTTGTGTTTTAAAGCTCCTCCACGCAGTCCAACTCCACTCATCACCCTAATGCAGCTGGTCCCGGTCGCACGTTCACGCAGCATCCAGCGACCTTAGTCAAGTGCCCGCTCCAGTCTGTTTATAGAGCTGGGAGCCAGCATGAACACCAGAGCCAACACAGAGACCTGGTCCAGATAAACGCTGATAAATATTCAGACCAAGGGTTACTTATGCCATTACGGAGACAGCATAAGCAGTTGAGGAGTTATACTTGTTCATCAAATCACTTTGGGCATACTAGAGATACGGAGAGAGTAAAAATACTGTTTGAACTTCTAAAAATGATTCACTCTTGCCTGCAACCCACAGAATTGGGGTTTGTCGGATTGTCTTTTATAAAGAGAATACAAAGAAAATAGAAAGAAATATGCATATACAAGAAAGCATGCACATGCATTTTTATTGCCATTTTCAAAACCTGATGTTTTTATTAATGCAATTTTTTCATGTCATTTCGAAAAACACCCTATAAGGCATTATTAGTGATGTGCAAATAAAACTAAATATATATATTTTTACATACATATTGCTAAACTAATTATTTTGATTTTAATAATATGTATTATACAGGGATGTCAAAAATAATAATGATATAATAAAATATAATATTTCTAAATATACATTATTAATAATATATTAATAGTTAATTTTATTTATGAACAATTTGAACTATGATTTATTGAACTTTTTGATAAATTTATTGAACTATCATAAATTTGAACTTTTTGGCTACTCAGTTACACAAAATCTCACAATTTCAATCCCTTATTCAAACAGTGCAGTAGTGAACCAGAGCCCTACAAATTTTACAGATTGTGGTGTACTTCAAAAAATCTTTGAGAACAGACAGACGGAGGGGAATTTTGGCTGAAACTACACACCATGAGAGAGAACAGACCAACGGATGGTGCTACATTGGCTGTCGGAAATATTTTTGATCTAAAATAGAACACAGCAGCGAGCCCAAGTGCCTGACGGTGTATTAGAATCACTCAAAGATAATGGCCCTCATCTTTAAAGATGAACTGAACACCACGAAAAGAACAATGCCACAGACGCTCCCAAACTGTCAATCTAAAAGAATGCACAATGTATTAGGGTGCAGAACTAAATACAATCCTTTTGATGCCAGGATGTTGCCATGTGGTTGGTAGGTAGACACTTTCTAACCAAAGTAAAAAGAATGTAAGTCTATGAGATTTTTTAAGACATTATTTTAATTGCTTAGAAAACAATAGTACAGGCCTACCTCTTCTTAATGAGATACTTTTAATATCCATAGTACAAATGGTGCAGGTCAAATTACATGCACTTTTTAGTTTGTTCAAATCTCTAACTCTAAGTATGCACAGTAGTAATAGTGATGCAGTCATTCCATTATCAGCATCAACCAACCTTTTGGTAGTTCACAAGTTATTGAGTGTGCAGCAATCTGTTGAGAGCCCATTTAATGATTGACTTCACATAAAATATGACTGTTGTTCACATCAGCAATTCTCCAGCCCAGCATGCTAAGGATACCGATTGATCTAGTGCACAGAAAGGCTAATGTAGTGATGCAGAACTTCAGCAGACTACAGTCTGAACTAAATAAGCTACACATTATATTCACAAGTTCACTCAGTTCAAACAGTCCCACTTGCATTCAAATAACAGGTAGTACTTAAAATCTCAAACAGTGTGTTTCCTATCAGAGTCATTTTTCTGCAAACACACCCATCCGTTTATTTAGGCTACACTTCACTTCCTCAGGTCCCCCAATGCACAAAAGCTGTTGTGCACAGGGTTTGATCTAGGCCACAATAAGTGGATGTGCGAAATGAATAGTGTGTCATATGTGAATGTTGAACCTAACACTTCATAGAAATAAATGTCTTATTGCTGTAAATTCAGGGTGGAATCAGCAGGGGCCTGGTGATACAATATTAAATCAATATCTGGGTCATGATACCATAATATTTTGCAATTCTTTATGTTTAGTGCATTCAAACTTACTTATATATGCAATTATTTTTCACATTCACTTTGATGCTTTGAGCAGGTACACTACTGTTCAAAACTTTGGAGTAAGTAAGATTTTATTAAGAAATTAATACTTTTATCCAGCAAGGACACACACAAAAAAAAATGATCACAAGTGACAGTAAAATATTATAAAATTAATATTTCAGATAAAAGCTGTTCTTTTGCATGCTGTAATACAATTCAAAATTGTTCATCGTCTGCACTGGTCTAAGGTCAGACTTTCTAGGATTAAGGCTGACATAGACCCCATATGCGATCGATGTAGGCAGGCTCCCGCCACTTTGCTGCACATGTTCTGGACATGTCCAAGGCTTTACATGTTCTGGATTAATTTTTTTGAGACCTTTTCTGGGGTATTTGGAGAGGTAGTAGAACCATCCCCATTTCTTGCACTGTTTGGTGTGGCCCCTGAAAACACCCTTCTCAATACAAGAAAAATTAACATGTTGGCCTTCGGCTCTCTTTTGGCTAGGAGACTGATATTGTTTAAATGGAAGGACGCTATTCCACCGACACATAGCCACTGGATAAGAGAAGTCATGGGTCATCTTAAGTTGGAGAAAATCAGACATACAATCAGAGGGTCTATTGGGACATTTTATGATATCTGGCAGCCTTTTTTAACTTTTGTGAAGGAAATGGAAGCACACAACATGGTAATGTAAAAGAAAGGGAAACTGTATTATATCTTTACTTCATGTTTTTTATTTTTTATTTATGGACGATTGATTATATATATATATATATATATATATATATTGTCTTTAGGTCTGGTGTTTGGGGAAGAGGGGTGGGGGGGGGTTAGTTTTTTGTGTTTTTCTAGTTTGTATAATGTGAAAACAAATAAAAAAACCTTGAACAAAAAAAAGCTGCTCTTTTGAACATCTTGTTCATGAAAGAATAGTAAAAAAAAATGTATCATGGTTTCCACAACCTGTGATATTAAGCAGAACAACTGTTTTCACCTATGATAATATAATAAAATGAAAATGATAAAATGATTTTCGAGAACCACATCAGCATATTAGAATGATGTGACACTAAAGATTGGAGTAATGGCTGCTGAAAAAATCTGCTTTGCCATCACAGAAATAAATTACATTTTAATGTATATTAAAATAGGAACCTCTTATTTTTAGAATATTCAGAATATTACACTTTTTACTGTATTTTTATTAAATAATTGCAGCCTTAGTTCAAAAACATTTAAAAATCTTACCAAGCCCAGATTTTTAAACAGTAGTGTATATTCAGCTCTTTTTTTTTTTCTTTTTTTTATAATTTGTCCAAAATGAACAAGTAATGCCACCACAGGTTTGCTGGGCATTTTCCCCTAAATATAATTATAAAAAATGTAGCTGACTAAAAATACTGATTTTCTGCCATGCAAAGAATACAATATAGTGAGGCAGTAATGCAATTCTTCTAAATAAATACCCACTATTTTTTACTCAACTCTTCTTTTGAAATACACTTTAAAAAATAATTAATCAGTCACATTACAAAGTAAACGGATAGGATTTGATGTTACACAAGTGTTTCTATGAAACAATCACAGACACGATGACATTTGAACAATTCCTTTTTCACTGTGATGGAGGCAGTTTCCTTGCCATTCATAGCAACATCACATAGTTTTCAGTTTTTAAACAATCACCAGAATAACACAATAGCACCAGGAAGCCAGATAACACCACAGAAAGCAATTCAAGAAATGGGGTCGTGATTGGACAGTAACGACTCCAGGGCAGGCCAACATCTCAAACAGGACTCTTTAACCACAGACACTGCACCTTCACTAAAGAATCTGCCATGTTACATAAACCATCCTCATGTCCAACATTCAGGAAGTCAGTGCAGCTTTAAAGCTAAACGACTCAGGAATCTGAGGGAACCGGCCTGAGACAGACTCCTTCTCTGACTTCCTTGACAAATCCCAAAGGAAGTGCTGGTTTATTTCTGTTATTCTGTGACGTCCCACCCAGTCCTGAAGAACCATATATTTGCTGTCCCCCACCCAAAACATGAACTAATCTCTAGGGGCCAAGAAGCATCTTTTTCCTATTGTGAATGACAGACCATGAACTTGACAGTTCTTGTTGATATTGAGAGACAACAACTGCATTTACAGGTTTTCCCAATTGCTCATTCCCAATTGGCTCAGTTCTTGAATGGGATTTTTTTTTTTTGCCTCAAAAAAAAAAAAAAAAAAAAATCTAAATTAGGTTTTGTTCATACCAAATTTTAATTTCTTATTAATTTATGCATATCGCACATTTTGGTAAATGTGTGCAAAAGAGTAAATATAATTGTTTACAATTTGCAAAATAACTAAATGCACATGGCTTGCTGATCATAAATGATGATTTGATTCTCAGGGAAACTATCAATTTCTATCAATTTCAATCAGGTGAGCAACATAAAAAATGACTGATTCAAATATTAATTAATTAAATAAATACATATTTATTTTATATATTATATACCATATAAAAATGTATAAATATTTATTCCTATTTATATTATGCACATGAATACAAAGGTTAATACACCTATCAAGGGAAATGTCAATTATTTAATTGCACTTGCAGACAGAATAACCATTAAACTTAATGACAAAATAAGTCAAAATGTGCATCCAGAACATCTGCTCAACAGATTCACTGACATCTAAAGAGATTTCAGTGAAACCAATGCATGTCATATCAAAACAACACCCACTGCAAAGACATAAAACACTAAACAATACAAAAGAAGGACACAAAACACTATAAAAACCATTGCATATCTGACCAAACCTCTAAATGCAAACTTGTCAATAATTGTCAAATGTTTAAAAAAAAAAAAAAACAGGTAAACACCCTATTGCTGATGGTGCCTTCATTCTACTGTCTATATAGCATGTTAGCTCCCTGCAAGACAACATTAGGACCATAAAATGAGTACAATGTTATTTCTCACCAATAACGATTCTCAGATGTTTCAATCTTGTCAGCACGTCCTTCTTGGGGTCCAGCACTTTCTGTGTCGATTTCCTGACATCTCCATGAGGTTTTTTAGAGAACATTCCGAGATGTTTTGAAGACCTAATGATAATCTTCCGTTAATTCCCTCAAACATGGAGGGGGTTGTCAAATTTATGGCTCGAAAGGTGTTATGGGTTGTAAGGAAACTTGAGGAAATAGAGGTGAGGCGTGCATTTTTGCAGAGGAGGTCAGACAAAAGAAAAGAGCAGCCAGCCCTCCTCTGTGTGTGTGTCTTGTGAAGTACACACCTCTATGAAGATCTGAAAACATGGCGGAGGACGCGACATGAAAAACACCTTAATCGAGGCCAGAGTCATTCAACGCTCAGACGTCATCTGAGGCACTATCACACATCAGAATCTGTACAGGATACCATCCACATTCAAAATAGTAATTTGAAAGGTATCTCTGTGGCAAATCGATCAATATTAATAAGCCAACTGGCTGATGACACAACTCTTTTTTTGAAAAATAAAGATCAAGTTCCTTTAGCTTTAGATAAAATTAAGTTTTTTTCCTCTGCTTCTGGTTTATGTCTTAATATCCATAAATGTGAACTTTTATCTATAAAAGATTCCATTGATGTTAAAATTTGTGACATCCCAGTCAGATCTGAAGTCAAATATCTAGGTATAATTATATGTAAAGATCAGAAAAAAAGATCAAAGCTTAATTTTGAACCTCTTATACTCTCTATCCGACGCAAATTAAATTCTTGGTTACAGCGTGATTTGTCAATAACAGGTCGAGTGTTGCTTTCTAAAGCAGATGGGTTATCTCGGGTTATCTATCCTGCAATGGTACTGGATGTTTCTGTGGAAAGTTGTAGAACGCTGGACAAAATTATAGTTGACTTTGTTTGGAATTCTAAAACTCACTTAATTAGAAAAAGCGTTATGCTAGCTGATCGGGCTATGGGGGGTTTTGAGTTAGTGGATTTTTCCACTCTTAATAATTCGTTTAAAGTTAAATGGATAAAGACGTTTTTAAACAACCCCACATCCTGTTGGAATTTTATTCCAAATCATATATTCAATTCAGCTGGAGGTTTACATTTTTTGTTGCGCTGCAACTTTGACATCTCTAAAATACCTTTAACTTTATCTAGTTTTCATAAACAGGCTTTAATAAGTTGGTCACTTATACATAATTATAATTTTTCTCCACATAGCTATTTTATTTGGAACAATAAAAATATTAGATATAAAAATAAATCTCTTTTTTTTCGCAATTGGTTTGATAAAAATATACTTTTAGTCAGTCAACTTTTAGATGATCGGGGTGTCCTTTTTACTTATGAACAATTTATGCAAGTATTCTCTTTTCCAGTCCCCCCGAGAGAATATGCCATTGTTTTTGGTGCAATTCCTGATTGTATTATTCCTTTAGTCAAGTCTGGCCCTAAAGGTTGTATAGACTCTATTCTTTTTGACAACACTAACTTATTTGTTGACCAAAGACTTCTCAATACCATGTCAAACAAAGACATTCATTCAGTTATTAATAGATCTCAGATTTCTTTACCTGCTTGTGTGAGTTTTTGGAATAACATATTTAGTGATATAGAATGGGAAGAGTTTTGGCTGCTTTGACAAAAATTCTTCTTATCTAATAAAGTTAATGAAGTCTCTATCAAAATTATCCATAATTGCTATCCGGTAAACTACAAACTTGCTAAATTTAACAATAGTATTTCCCCCAATTGTTCCTTTTGCCTTCAGTCTGAAGAAACAATCAATCATTTGTTTTGGGACTGTGTTTGAAGTGTTTTTAATACTTTAATTTTGTTAAAAAATATTTATATCTAAATTTCTGTAACCCTAAAATTGTTTTTTAGTTACTTTGAATTTAGACTCTCACTGCAAATTTATTATTAATTTGCTTATTTTCTTACAAATTGTTCCTTTTGCCTTCAGTCTGAAGAAACAATCAATCATTTGTTTTGGGACTGTGCTTATTGTAAAGTGTTTTGGGTTGACTTTTCTAATTTTGTTAAAAAATATTTATATCCAAATTTCTGTATAACCCCAAAAATTATGTTTTTTGGTTACTCTTTGAATTTAGACCCTTCTCACTGCAAATTTATTATTAATCTATTGCTATTTCTTGCTAAATTTTACATTCATAAATGTAAATTTTCAAAGAAAACTCCTTATTTTTTTATTTTCAGGAAAGATTTTGATGTGTATGTAAACTCATTAAGAAACTCTAATAATTCTATTGCATGTAAGTCTCTTTCATGGTGTAAATCTTATAAGCTAATATAGTATGCTTTGGATTATTGTTTGTAACCCTCATTGTCTTTTGTTCTTTATTTGTCTTTGTATTTGTTGTTCTGTTATTGCACAATAAAAAAAAAAAAATCTGTACAGGATAGGAGAAATATTTCACATTCATAAACAATATTTATTAGTTCATTTTTATGTATCAATAGATGATTGCACTTCATATTTGACAATAAAAAAGTGTAAGACATTTCTAAACTGTTATAATGAGGTTTGCTTATTAGCCTATATATTTTTGCATTCATGTTTTCTTTAAGGCTGTTATATTTGTTTTATATATTTTTTATGTACACTATTTTAATTGATATACCGTTTTCTATTTTTTTATTGTATGTCTTGCCTTTGTGGCTCAATAAAGGGTAAATACCTATTTGTTAAAACTGAACTATATTAATTTATTGTGCTCATTTCTTCAAGACTGAAAAAACTACTTTCTCTGCAAGAAAAAAACTTGGCAAAGGTTGACTGGAAAAAACATCTTTTTTATATATTTTTTATTATATATTTATAATTTTAAATATAACATTTAACCTTTTTAATTTTTGTTGTTTCATAAGGAAAAGTTTGCATGCTTCCAGATTTTTTAAAAATCGTAAGATTACAGTGATATAAATTGTAAGCTGTCTCCCTGTCCTAATACTGTTCTGTATTAGTACATTCTAGCAAACAAGTAAAATGAATGAATGAATGAATACACAATAAAACCTCAAACTTTATCTTCATTGTTTAGTTTTTCCAAAAATAATAATAAAAAGTATTTGTTTTCTCCATATGTTATACATTTTATTTTGTGTGACATATTTCTTTGAGAATAAATTAATAAAAAGAAAAAAGTATTTGACAAAAGAAATAGGGTTATTTAATAGGCTAATGTTTGGAGATTCTGAATTATTGTTGCATTAGAAAATTGTCTGAAAGTGAAATTGGGTGAACAACAACTCTGTTCCAAAATAAACTGATTAATAATAAAGGAGATTTTATAAGTTTACTTAATATGGCAATTAAGACAACACAATCGTTCATTGATTTATACAGTCTGTATTTATAGTCGTAAACATGCTCTTCACAGCAAGAGTGACGAGGAGGAAATGTAGTTCTTTAGTCCACTAAGAATAATAGTACCGGAAGGATCGGTGTCGCCATAAAAACTACAAACCCCAGAGTGCTACAACAGCGCACATTCCGCGCCAGTGTCCCAGCTTTTCAGTGGGTAGCATGGCTTAAAAAAGCAAAACAGAGGTTTTTTTTTTGTGATTTACAAAAATATAAAAACAGGTAAAGCGATTTAATAAGCAAGAGCTCCCTGTTTTGATTTCATCATATCTAGAATAATCGACAACTTCTGGTCATTTGCAGGATTTGAACGTTTGTTAGCATGATACATCTAGATGTTTATGTGCCTGTTTTGTTTTTAGCAATAACATAAAGCTAACAAACACATCTGCTCACAAAAAAAGATTGATTTAAAGGTGAGAAGTAGTTCAGTAGATTTCTCAGTAGTCTTAGTTTAAAAAAAAAAGAAGACGTGATGCCAGTCCACTCGAGAGAAAAGAAGGAGAGCAACCACGAAGAGATGGAGGTGGACTTCGCAGAGCAAGAGGGGAGCAGCTCAGAAGATGAGGATACAGAGAGCTCTTCCGTCTCTGAAGATGGGGAAAGTTCAGGTGCGAATGAGACTTTTGATTTTCACTATATATAGGAATAGATAAATACATGTAAAATGCATTGCAATTAATGTTGCAATACTAGAACCTTGCAAATTTGAAAATGTACATTTGCTAAAAAAAATTAATCGAAAATTTACTCACCCTCAGGTCATCCAATATGTAGAAGAGTTTGTTTCTTTATCTGAGCAGATTTGGAGAAAATTTGCTCACCAATGTATCCTGTGCAGTCAGAATGAAAGTCCATACAGCTGTTAAAAACATTGCAATAATCCACAAGTAATCCATATGACTCAAGTCCATCAATTAATGTCTTGTGAAGCAAAAAGCTCCATCATTAAGACATTTTAAACTTCAAACCTTTGCTTCCAGCTACAAATGTCCATAATAACGCTTCCGCCAGTAAAAAAAAAAAGTCCATGTTGTCCCCCTGTCCCCTGTTGTCCTCTCACATCAAAAAACAACATATTTAGAACTATTTTTTCATGTAAATTGTGTTTGATCTGTGCATATTTCTCTTCTGATTCAGACAAGATGACTTTTTCACTGGAGAAAGCAATATTTTGGATAGTAAAATTAAAATTTTAAAATGCCTTAATGATGGAGCTTTTTGCTTCACAAGATGTTAATTGATGGGATGGAATCTTATGAATTACTTGTAGATTATTGTGATGTTTTTATCAGCTGTTTGGACACTCATTCTGACGGCACCCATTCACTACAGAGGATCCAGGTGAGCAAGTGATGTAATGCTAAATTTATCCAAATCTGTTCTGATGAAGAATCAAAACTCATATACGTTTTGAATGGCCTGAGGGTGAGCGAATTTTCAGCAACTCTTCATTTTTGGGTGAGCTATTCCTTTAAACGAGTGAAAAAGAAACATTTTTTTAAATTACAGAAATGGATGATGAGGATTGTGAAAGGAGAAGGATGGAATGCATTGATGAAATGACAAATCTAGAAAAACAGTTCACTGACCTCAAAGACCAGTACGTACCACCATCTTGTTTGTATTTAATCTGTGCATGAATATATGTTATTTACAAGTGCATACAAACTTTTTCACACTGGTCACTAATTATGTATAATTTCCTTAGTTTATATAAAGAGAGACTGAGTCAAGTTGATGCCAAACTTCAGGAAGTGATGTCAGGAAAGGCACCAGAGTATCTGGAACCCCTTGCAAATCTTCAGGAGAACATGCAAATTAGAACAAAAGTTGCAGGTCGGTCTGATGTCCAAACTGAACATGGGATTATTGTTCTTTGAAATGGTGTATTTAATTGAGTTTTATTAGATGAGATCGTCTCACTGTTGAAATAAAACATTCATGCATAGGTATCTACAGAGAATTGTGCTTGGAATCAGTGAAGAATAAATACGACTGTGAAACCCAAGCAGCATTCCAGCATTGGGAGGTGAGTTTTACAGATGCAATCCGTTATTACCTAAACAATGGTGCATGTCTGAAATGTCTTACTGAGTCATCATAACAGAGCCATACAGGAGTATTTATATTGCCTGAAACTGTTGTTTGCTCCAGTAGCACTAAAAGTCTGCCATTTACCACATTAAAACATGCATCCATTTAAACAAACTTTCAAAATGATTTACAATTCTAATTTGGTTCATTTTTCAGAGTGAAAAACTGTTATTATTTGATACGGTTCAAAGTGAACTAGAGGAGAAGATCAGACGTTTGGAGGAAGACCGTCACAGTATAGATATTACCTCAGGTATTGAAATTGTGAATATTATCACAAACAATTTTGTTTTTTGTGTTATTTATACAAGCTTTGTCATATTTTGCCTACAGAGCTCTGGAACGATGAGTTACAATCAAGGAAAAATAAGAAGAAAGATCCCTTCAGTCCAGACAAAAAGAAAAAGCCTGTTGTTGTGTCAGATATCCTTTACTTCAACATACATACCTATAATCTATCTATCCAGAATTTGCTTCAAAACTGTAGAATTTGTGAGTTTCTTAACATATGCACGACCATATATAGTTTACATGCTGCAAGACCTGGATATACTGGAAGACTGGACTGCTATTAGAAAGGTTAGACTGTCAAAAACATAACCCTTTTTATATGAAACCATTTTTATTGTAAAGTTAATGATGTGTTATGTTAATATCTTGCAGGCCATGGCAACATTAGGACCTCACAGAGTAAAGACTGATGGTAAGATCGTGTTTATTTATTACTGCATTTCATTTTCATAACTAAATTAAAGTACATTATTCATATATTGTAATATTACATTATTTACTGGTTAAATTAAATACTACAGTGCAAACGTTTGGTCGGTATGACTTTTTGGTGTCTTATCCTCACCAATGGTGCATTTATTCGATCAAAAATACAGTAATATTAAGAAATATTATTACACTTTAAAATAAATGTAATTTATTCCTGTGATGGCAAAGCTGAATTTTTAGCATCATTATATCTTTAGTGTCACATGATCATTCAGAAATTATTCTAATATTATGATTTGCTGCAAAAAAACAGTTCTTATTATTGTCAATGTTGAAAACATCTGTGCTGCTCAAAGTTTTTGTGGAAATTGTGATTTTTTTTTTTTTTTTTAAGATTCTTTGATTAATAGAAAAGTTAACATAAACAGCATTTAATTGAAATGGAAAATATTTGTAACATTATACATGTCTTTACTGTCATTTCTGGTTAATTTAATGTGTCCTCTCTGAATAAAAGCAGGGCTCGACAATAAGGACTGCCCGATGGCCCGGGGCCAGCGTGACGGACGCTCGGGACAGTAGACGGATTTGTCACTTGCCCGATCGGGCCACTGCAGCGTAGTCACGAAATTTTATCATTTGCATGCGTTTTTAAGCCTTTTAAAAATTCAAGCGATTAAAAAGCATTTGGGCGCGAAAGACAACTCCTTTCAGTACTTGCGCGCTGTGTTTTGTTCTGTGTGAACAGCGCGCGCACAGACAGCCGCGTCTCTGACATGCGCCAGCCGCCCGAATGCGCAAATACATATAAAAGTATGTCAAAATACACGTCCTGGCAAGTAACTTTAACATTGATTAATCTATATTGAATTTATACACTGGAGTACAGATGCACCGATCGACCGGACGTTTTTTTTTTATTATTTATTTTAGAGCATCTTCTGTTCCGTGCTTGCACACAAACTGCACTGCAATCATTTCCCCAAATGTCATTTGTGTGGAAATATTACGTTATTATTCTAATTAGTCTCTAAACGGCCGTTAACAGAGGCCAGAGACGATGAAGACGGACACAAAAAGGAGAAAATACTGTAGCACTAGCAGGCAGAACAAGATCTCTGTTCACGATGCGTGAAATATAGGAAGAAAATCCAAATATTGAATTTTATATGAACGTGTTCCTGAGGGAAACTGGCTGTTTTCAGAAATGGCGTTCTCTTTTCATCTAGTCCAGGGGTGCCCAAACTCGGTCCTGGAGGGCCGGTGTCCTGCAGACTTTAGCTCCAACTTGCCTCAACACACCTGCCTGGAAGTTTCCAGTATGCCTAGTAAAAGCTTGATTAGCTGGTTCAGGTGTGTTTAATTGGGGTTGGAAGTTTGGAACTAAACTCTGCAGGACACTGGCCCTCCAGGACCGAGTTTGGGCATCCCTGATCTAGTCTGTTAATCTGCACAGCGCTCCTGTGTTTACAGCGGTAACCAAGGAAACGCTGTATCACTGTTCTATGAGCGCCGCCTGCTGTCAGAGAGTGAAACTGCGTCTCATTCAGCCCGTCTGCTGTTTCTGTTTAGTGCCCATGTTTTATGTAACGTTAGCATAACTTCGCAAAGCTAAAGTCGGGTCATTCTGTTTTTGCTTCAGATTTAGAAATTATACTTTTTTTTTTTGTGGATCAATCCATGACTAAAATGCAGTGGCTGCCTCTAATTTCAAATGGCTATGAAAAAATCAAGGTGCAACAAAGAGTGAAGAATACACAAATGTTATTTTATGTGATTTTTCAATTTCTGCACCTGAACATCTATAAACATAAAAACCTAAAGCATCATTTAATTTCTATCTTTGTGCTATAGGTTTATGTTTATTTATGCTATTATTTGTAATTTGTTCTTATTTACTAGCTATCACTTGTCTTTAATAATGCTTAAACTTTATATTTATGTTTATTTTTGGCTAGTGATTTTTGCTGTGGTATTGAAATAGAGAATTGTAAAACTTAATTTATCTAAAATATTGGTGTCATATAAGCTTATTTATTAGAATACAAGATAACATATATCAAAAACAATGATAACAGCAACTATTTTATTTTTTGTGGCAGGGCCAGTGAAAATGTTGGCAGGGCAAGTAAAAATTTGTACTACTGGCCCGACTGGGCCAGTAGAAAATATCCTTAGCGTTGATCCCTGAAAAGTATTCATTACTTAAAAAAAGAATTTCCCTTTTACTGTAGTGACCTTAAACAAATACTTCTGTTCTAAGTCCCTTTTGCTCTGGGCAACTTCCTGGAGTTTTGGTGCATAATGACCCCATCTAACTCTTAAGTGGTAACCTATTAACAAATGCCAGTTAAATATGGACACATGTTTGTGTAGTTACTGCAATTATATTGGTTTATCCTATAGGTGCTTTATTATGTAATGTTTAAGCTGTTTTTTTGTTACATTAGTAACAGCAGAACTTGCATAATTTGTTCTAGTCTCTTCAAAGAGTGACAAACACCAGCACAATGCCCGCTCAGAGGATGGACGCTTGTTTTACGACGGGGAATGGTACAGCCGGGGACACGCCATATGTATCGACAAGAAAGACGAGTATCCTACGAGGTGAGGGATCCTGAATTACCAAGCTCATATTGATTATTTTGCAGCACTTTTGTGAGTTATTTTTCTCCTGTCTTCTGTTTCAAACAGCGCTATAATAACTACAATCAATCATGATGAAGTCTGGTTCAAACGAGTCGATGGGAGCAAGTCAAAACTCTATATCTCACAGCTTCAGAAAGGCAAATACACCATAAAACATGCCTGATCTGCCTGAGATCTGACCAGTCTGACATGTTTAATAGTGCCATTTTATGTATAGTATATCATGATTTAAATACCTTTTTGATGTTTAAAAACAAATACGTTGGTGGATTGTCTGTCATTTGAAATGTGAGGAAAGTTGATGTTATTTTATTGTATATTCAATGCAATGCCATTTGTAAGATTATAACACCAAACAGGTCAAAATGTAGTATAATTACAGACGTAGTCACTACCATGAAATGTGGTGTTTTTGAATTTTGATGATTGGGCTCATTTTCCATTTCATTTCTGCTCAGTGGCATTTGAACCCGAGTAATTTGGTAGCCATGTCTGGCTACCAAATGGTTTCCTACTTTTTTTTTTCACATTTCTGCCTCATCACTGTGTTTAGATACAAATGATATGCCACAGTTTGCATTTGCCATTCTGATACGGTCTTGCTTGTGCAACTTCTTGTGAAATACAAATATCTGAAGTATTTTTAGGAGTGAATAAACAAGAAGACATTAGCACACTTTTTCAGAGCCTCAGCTCTTAAACAGCTGTTTACTGTTCATTGTGTTTTAAGAGGATGTGATCTTGCTGCTCTATTTACAGTCAAAACAAGCCATAAATATGGTCAATACTTTATACAATTCATTGTAATGTGCATTTCAGTTCTGGTCATTAGTTCAGTGTTCTTTTCTATGTTGGGTTATAGCACCACCCTTTGGTTTTTGTTGTACTGTGCCTGTTGTTTTTTTATTTCTTTTGTTTTGTTTTTTCTTGATTCATACATATTTTTGAAAATTCTGTACTGAATGTATTTTTTCAGTTATTATGAATTTACATTGAACAAAATTTCAAATACAAGATTTCGATATCAGAGCTTTGTTGTCCATTTATATATGACACAATTCAATGTCTAATTATAATATAAACATCATGGTTTTAGATGGTCAAGAGACACAGGAAAGTAGTTCCGAAATGGAAAGTTATGTAGTGTTTTAATAGTTAGTGGAGTGATAGTATTCACATTTACTCATGTTTGCCAAAGAATTAAAGGAAAAGTTCACTCAGAAAAGAAAATTTACTCACTCTCAGGCTATTCAAGATGTAGATGAGTTTGTTTCCCCATCTGAACAATTTGGAGAAATTTAGCATCACATCACTTGCTCACTAATGGATCCTTTGCAGTGAATGGGTGCCATCAGAATGTGAGTCCAAACAGCTGATAAAAGAGTCTTAAAGCAAATCATTTGAATCATTGATAAGTCCTGAGTTGTGTTCTTATGCACCATACTATTTGTATCAATAATCACAAGTATAATAATACTGTGGGTAGACAGATAGATGTATTTCATTCATCCTGAGAGGAACGTTTAGGTACAATTGACTTGACGACGCTGTAATTTTAATACAATGCAAGCTTTATTCTGTGGCTAAATGTTGCAGCATAGATATAATGTAGTGGCATAGTATATTGAGAAGAAGGAACATGTATTTTACAAATGCTGCATTAGAGTAAAAGCCACTCGTGGCTGCTTTTGGGTAATATGTTAGAATTCTGATTGTAAAATTCAGATGTTTAACACATTTCCATTAATGTGCATATATTCATTCATTGAGAGAAACACAAGGTTAAAGGGAGAGTTCACCCAAAAATGAAAATTCTGTCATCATTCCACATACTAAGGAAATCAAAGGAGACCAGAATTTGTTTGGTTACCCACATTCTTCAAAATATCTGCTTTTGTGTTCAGCAGATGAAAGAAAATCATACAGGTTTGGAACAACTTGAGGGTGAGTATAATAGATAACAAAATGTTCATTTTTGGATAAACTACCCCTTTAAACAGACAACCAAAGATGACATTCAAGTTTGTAAGTAATAGATGGCTACGTAGATGTGAGTCGTGACCATGAAGAACAATAGATTTAGATCTCAAAAACTGCATCCTTCACTAAAATGCTTTCTGAGTTATGCACTTTTATGGTAAAAAAAAAAAACATGCAGCATGTATAAATGCGTAAAAGCAAATGCACTGCATTAAAACTGAATGTTGTGTTACAAATATAAACATCCACTGGCATTCATTTCATTGACAGCACTCAACACTGAAACTCATATGCAGCCTTTGTTGTCAGAAAAACATAGCTCCTTCATAAATATCACAGTAAATATTCTTTAACGGAAGTTTTGAGATCACAGTTCAATCGAAATACTGTTAAACACATAAAACCTCATTGATGCCCAAACCAATGTTCTAATCAAATAATAACAGACGTACAAAGTCTCTAATGCTTTAAAATAAAAGAATCAATTAACGCTGAGCAATAGCACATAAGGGTACAGGACGTACAATATATTAATTAGTTGTTATACAAGCCTCTCTGAAGGACAGATGTTCTATAAACAGACGTGGCATTAGTGCACTTGAATATACAATAAACCATTCTCCAGTGTAAATGTCCTCATAAAGCTGAGTCTGCATTATATTTCAGTTAATAACATCTTTGCAAAAGAAAGAGTGATGCAAGGTCCATATAGTGCTGTCTGTACTGTAATGTGATGAGCAGCGAGGCTGGAGTTTGTGAGCCGTCGTTCTACTGAGTTGTGAAGCAGTCTTGACCATTTTTCCATTCCCATCTTGCCATTTACACAAGCAGTTCCAGCTGAAACCTCTCTACGGTAAGCCCAGGGCAGCAAGCCTCTGACTGTTCACGCAAATTTCTTCTTGGTTGCAGTGAAACGTTCCATGTACTGAAAAAACGATTAGATTAAAAAGATTAAAGCAAGGCATTATATGACTATGTAAGAAAGAAAGAGTATAAAAAATGTATTTTAAAACGGCTTTTTAATTTAGATTGGTAGTAGGCTCATAAATCACATGCTTGAGGTTATTTTTAGAATGTATGCTACATGTCAAACATTTGGAATAATTTCTGAAATGTGATCTTGCTCACCAAGGCTGCATTTTTTTTATTACAAATACAGCAAAGACAGTTATATTGTGAAACATTACCACAGTTTAAAATAACTGTTAAATACTAAAATGTTGTTTATTGCTGTGACGGCAATAAGTGTCACACACAATCCTTCAGAAATCATTCCTGAAATGGTTTCTTTTTATTATCAATGCTGAAAACATTTTTCTGCTTAATATTTTTGTGGAAACTGATACACTACCATTCAAAAGTTAGTGCAATCCTAAATAATCTGCTCATTTTGGGAAATTAAACCATTACTTATAACATGATTATAATAAAAACTTGAATGTGAAAAATCAAACTCTTAAAGCTTTCAATTGAAGTCAGTGAAAATAAGCAGAGTGGAAAGCGGATATAAATAGATTTACCTGGTTATAAGATTGAAATACTGGTCGGACTGAATTTGATATTTGTATAGCCACTTGGCCCTGTTTATACCTGGAAGTAAGATCTGTTTTGGGCGAACTAATAACAAACTACACTTAGAATCGACAAGACACACACAACTGATCCACACATCACATCCGCAGTGTAAACATCACTTTGCCTTGAAAATAACCATCAATTTAGCGTCAAACATAAAAATTGCTCTTCGATTAATTATATTTGACTTTTTTCCTTTCTCTTTTAATCCCAGGTGTAAATGTGACAAGTGTGAAGTGAAGTGAGTTGAACTTAAGTGTATTGCTCAATTCAGAGCTACATTTCAACAAAAAAAGTATGATCTCTTCAAAAATCCTATTACACCTCGCTGAAATGACAGGTTAGATTTTGTGGGATTTGACTTTGTTTCAAAAACAAATAATTAGACCTGTTTTGTTTTACATTCAAAGTTAAGCTGTGGTATTTTCCATCTTGGAAAAACATGTGATATTTATAGAAGAAGATGAGACACACAAAACTGACTATTAACATTGGACCTGGAATATAAACTAAAAAGAAAAACAAAACAATTTAAGGCCCAGTTTCACAGACAGGGCTTAAACTAAGCCAGGATTAGGCCATAGTTCAATTAGGACATTTGAGTAATTTTTATAAACATGCCTTATTAAAAAACATTACTGGTATGCATCTTGAGACAAAACAAAGGCACTGATATATTTAAAGATCAGTCAGTGCAAGTTTCTTTCAGCTGAAACAGCTGAGACTTACATTTTAGTCTGGGACTAGGCTTAAGCCTGGTCTGTGAAACTGGGGGTAAATGTCTAAGGGTAGTCTAAACTGACACAAACTTACTTTATCATATCCTTCTAGATCACGCAACTTTTTCACTTCAAACAGGTTGCCCTCCACGGACAGCAGGGACACCTGGGAGTCTGAGAGGATGGAGATGGGGATAGAGGAGAGCTCCAGACAGTTCTCCTCCAGCCGTAAGACCTTCAGTCTGGGAGCACGAGACACCTCTGGAGACAGGGTTGAAATCTGAAACAGAACAAACACAAAGTCACCCTGACACTCCTATATCATGACATGACATTTCCTAAATACAATCAACTAAAAAAACTCACCTGGTTCTGATTGAGGTTGATTTCAATGGCTTGCAGTTCGGCCACTTCTGCAGGAACCACCTGGATCTTATTCTTGGACAGGTCCAGAACATCGAGCTGGCGAAGGGTGCCGAGTCCGATAGGAAACTCCTTGAAGCGATTCCCAGACAGGCTTAGGGTGCGCAAGGACTTCAGCTGACCCACCGATGAAGGAAGCTGATTCAACTGGTTCCCATTTAAAATAAGAGTCTCCAGCTTCTTGAGTTTCCCGATGTCATTTGGTAGACTGCCTATACACATAAAACAAAACAAAATGACATTAATGGAGTGCTTAAAGGTTCATATCATAGAATACAGGCTGCTCTGCAATAATATGACTTTGATTTACTATGTAGACACTACAGTAAGAAATGTTTAATGAGCAGCAAATCAGCATATCAGAATGATTTCTGGAGGATCATGTGACACTGAAGACTGGAGTAATGATGCTGAAATTCAGCTTTGCGTCACATTTTTAAAATATATCCAATTAGAAAACTCTTATTTTAAATTGTAATAATATTTCACAATATTACTGTTTTAAAAATTGTAATTATTCCAAACTTTTGACAGCCTGTTTGTATATATAATTTTTTTCAAATGAATTTATATATGTATATATTTATTTATATGCATATATAACATTTTATATATATATACACAATCTATGATCAATTTTAAGTTTCTGTGTTTTTCAATTAAATAAATATGATCAATTTATAATTACATTTTTAATATTTATTCTTAAATTACAATTAAATAAAAAAGCAGATGACCACAAATGAATTAGTGAAGGCGGAACAGATTTAAAAATGAGGAAAACTTTAAAGAAACTTTGGCCAATATAAATCTTACCCCAATACTCATTAAATATCATTATAAATTCTTAGTTATTATGAAAATGTTCATTGTCAACTACCCAAAAATGGGCCTTTTAGAAATTGTGCCCCAAAACTATATCACTATCGAGCCTATTCAATATTCATCAGTTTGACAGGGGATTACTCCTTTTACATGCAAAGACGTTAGCCAATCACAAAAAAGGTCATTTACATACAAAAGTCTTAAAAGTACAGAAGCAAAATGAGCCTATATAAAAACTATGCTTTGACGGCAAAAAAACAATACAAAAATAAAATTAAAGGAACAGAATGATAAGTTTATCTTTATTTAGCTATTTGTCAACACTTACTCAGTTTATTGCTGCTTATGGTAAGACTCTTGAGTTGCTGGAAGCCTCCTATGAATGCTGGAAGCACCTCGATTTTGTTGTTGGACAGATCTACTGTCCGCAGGTTTCCGGTGAGTTTCTGCAGCTCCTCTGGGAACTACATAAACAAAGACATGTGAGCTGTTAATAATCCATGAGGACATCGCTGCTAAGTGCATCAGACTGGTGAATATGATTACGACAAGCCTATTAGTACCTCGGGCAAACTCTTTCCAGTCAGCTGAAAGACTCCGGTCTTCTGAGATGTTTCCAAATGAGCTTTGAGCGCGCTGTTCCCCATTTACAGGATATGGATGCTGCGGATGCTGTTGAATTTGATCAGGAAATCCACTGGAAGACTAATATAAAGTTTGATAAAGAAAATAAAAGTTAGACCCTTAAATGAACCAAGGTTATTGTACAGTGACCGTTATTTAAAGGGATAGCTCACCCAAAAATAAAAAAATTAAGTCATCATTTACTCACCCAGGTTGTTCCAAACCCGTATGAGTTTCTATCTTTTGTTGAACACAATAGAAATAATTTGAAGAATGCTGGTAACCAAACAGTTGCTGGTAGCCATTGAATTCAAGACTTACAAACAACATGAGGGTAAGTAAATGATGACAGAATCTTCATTTTTGGGTGAACTATCCCTTTAACTTTTACAGTAGTTAGAGATGAATAAAAATATGGTTTCTATAAAATATAATAGAATGTGTTATGAAAAATAGCAGCTTTTAAACCTGAAAGTTGTAAATTAATGCACATTTATTAGATGACTCACTCATCCTCAAATTTAGTAAAAATCTGCATGGACATTTTAGATAAAATCGTTTAGTTATAATAATTGTTACCATAGTAAAAGCATGGTAAATAATGCAATCCTGATCTGAAAAAACGCATGGAACATTGAACAGTTCTTACAGAGCTAAACATAATCTTTCAGCACTTTACCGCAAAGTTTATTATTACTGATTAGCAACGATCTGTCAAAAATCTGAACATGCGCGACTGAAAACCATGTAAAACATCCGTATTAATATTGCATATTATTTCAGAGTAATATTTACCTTAGCCAGCTAGCTAGCTCGACTGGCTATCTGTAAATCCACAGTTTGACAATGTGTAACGTTACAGCAGGAAAAGTTTACAGAATCCCGTTGGCTAGAGCTAAAGAGCTTTCATTAAGCGCTTAATAAATGTGTAAAAAAGTCATCAAATATTATCCGATGGTGACCTAAGGTGGTGATCAAATGGTGATCTAAGGAACTTTGTCCATCCCCAGGTTGATGTTTGTTTATGTGGAAACAGACAGATGATTGAGGCTCTTGCGTGTAATTTCACCTCCCGTCCGCTGGCTGGCGGTAATAGACAATGTATCTTCCGTTTCATAGTCTGTACATCGCCACTTAGTGGCATGGCTGTGAAACGGCCTCAATGATTTTTTATTTTTTATTTTTTATTTTTTTATTGCTGAAATCAAGAACAAACAAAACAGTACAAAATACAGAATATCCACATAACAGTTGAACAGACAACAAAATAAAACGGTAAAAAACACTTAAAAAATAAAGGAAAAA
>JAFVLL020019711.1:0-25275 GCA_021397915.2 Tor tambroides
AAACGGGGGGTGTGGGAAAAGGAGAAATTATTGGAGAGTGCCGTAGGTGTAGCATTGTCCTCTGGTTTGATCCAGGTCTCTGTCAGGGCCATGAGATGTAGACTTTGTCATGTTGAGGGCCATGGCTGTAAGATTACAATTACAAATTATTACTAATATAAATACTATATATGTATACTGTATATATAAACTGTGATCTTCCTTTATTTGAGGATGTTTAGCTGTGAAACATAAGATTTTTCTCTTGTCTCTTTGTGGCTTTTAGGAAAATCAAGAGATATGGGTTAGATTTACAGTAGATCTAATCAACTTTACCTGCTTCCATGAAGGAGAAAAGGATCCATAAATCTATGAACACTACCTCAGTACTCTTACTATTTCTGCTAAATCAACACTGACCTGTGTCTCCCTCTGTTGGCAGAAAAAAGAAAAGACATCAATAATTCGGTTTTATTTCTACGTTCCTTCCGCAGCAAATAAATAATCGGCCTACTAATTGGGTTTGTAGCAATTAATGTTCCTTTTTATTGTTATGCTTCAGAAAGCTGATGTTACATAAATTGAAAAGTACAAGTTCAGAGTCTACTACCACCTGTAAGGAAATGATCAAATAATTAAATAAATAAATTAGTGCTGTCAAACAATTAATCGCGATTAATCGCATTCAAAATAAAAGTTTTTGTTTACATAATATATGTGTGTACTGTGTATATTAATTTTGTATATATAAATACAAACATATGCATGTATATATTTAAGAAAAATATGTTATTTATATATTAAATATACTTATATATAAGATAAAATATAAGAATATAAATATATAAATGTATATACATGTAAATATTTTCAAAATATATACATGTGTTTGTATTTATATATACATAATAAATATACACAGTACACACACATATATTATGTAAACAAAAACGTTTATTTTGTTTGCGATTAATCGCTTGACAGCACTAAAATAAATAAATAACAGCGACACCTACTAAGCAAACTCGTCCTCGAAGCTTTTAAATAATTTTAAAATAATCACTATACATTCCTAAAGCTGATGCTTTTTAGAGATATATTTATATCAATGGTAATTGTAAATACCAGAATAAATGTAATCGAGTTTTGTCTCTCTTTTTCTCGAGACACATATTCACATATTGGCACGTGTGCAGCAGCACTGACGTCAATGAAGGATTACACTTTCTCAGTCACACACACACTGTACAGACAACACGAAACACTGTACAGACAACACGAAACACATGAAGGAGAGATGTGATTGGCTGGAAGCGGTTTGGAGGCGGGTTCAATCATCCATTCCGATCGTCTCATTGGTCAGAGCGCTACAGTAGGTGACGAGTCTGAGCGTTAAACTTTTCTATCCGTTCCGCTCGCTTGATACAGACAGAGACAAACAGCCAGGCTGTTTACTACACCATTCTGCTGCTTTCCCTAAAGCGATTCCAAAGAGCAAACATGCAAACGATTCAAAGACACTAGTTCACTCAGAAAAGGTGAGTACATTTTTACATAATTGTGTCGTTAATATATTTTTCATTTGTTTTTCCTAAAGCGCACCAAAGCGGAACCCACCTAGAAATACGATTAACGCGCAACGATTATGCTTTGTTTTCGCGATCCTTCAAATCGTCACTCTTAACCGAGCATTTACTCTTAAATATATGCTTTTAATCCTTTGTTATTTGCTGTAATTTGAGTGGATGTATCTGAAATGGGGTTTACAGTGGCTTTTTTGCAGTCTGTCCTCGCGCAGCAGTCACTGCGGATGTTCGTGCGTTCGTGCGTCACTGTCGTGTCGTCACGTGACTCATCGTGCTGCAAACTTTTTTTTTAAATTTTTTTTTATTGCAATAATAAACAATAAAGATTACAGTACGTGCAAAACAAACAGAAAAGAACAGTATGTACAAAACATACAAATACCTTTCAGTAATAAACTACTTATGGATTAATAGATAACAACAAAAAGCAATATGATATAAAAACTCTTAAAATAGACAGAAAGGAGTCACAAAAAAAAGAAGAAGAGAGGGCACACAAATAAAGATACAAGTATATTAAGGAAAAATCTTAAACATGGCACAAATTCTAGACGTTTTTATAGCTTTCTTGTTAACAGTTGTTGAAATTGTATTTAAAAACAACTTCAGTTCTTGTTTGAAGATGTTAAAGTGGGGTTTACAATTAGTATATTTACATTTATGGACATAAAACTTACCAATAAATAACAGGAGGTTTATACAAAAACTTGCATTGAATAGATTCTTATCTTTCGCACAAAAGCCAAAAAGAATGTATTCATAACATAAAGAGAAATCATAAAAAATATTTTGGACAATCAAAGCATTAACTTTATTCTAGAAAGACTGAACAAAAGGACACTCCCAAAATAAATGAGCTACAGTTTCAGAAAGAACAAGATGTATCAATGTCACTTTTAAATTTCTGCAAAAACTGCTTGACAGGATAAAACCTCTGAATTATTTTATAAGATATTTCTTTAACTTTATTTGTTAAGAAAAAGTTCTGAGGGAGTGACCAAACATATGCCCACTTAATATCATCAAAAAGGTCATTCCAATAAGAAATAGAGGAAGAAATAGAAGTAACAAGGTCCAAAGTGCTGCAAACTTCAACAGCCTTTGTGGCAAATTCCATAATCACCGAAGCAAATGAGCGAAATCCTGCCTAGATTTATTATTATTATTGACAAATCTGAGAAACGAAACCAGAAAGTATATTCAAACAATATTTACCTAAAAAATTACACCGCTTTCGGAATTGCAAGTTTTTTTTACATTTATTTAGTTTACAATATTTTATATTTTTAATGACGCCGAGTGAGGTAATATGATCTTTTGTTATGCATCAACAAAACGCCAGTGCACCCTTGGTCACTGGTGAGCAATAATTGCTTATGTAAATAGCATACTCATACTCAATTTGATGGGACTGCCAATTTGCATGTTAATCACTGCATAATGCATACTTTAAAAAGAACAGTATACAGTGTACACCGTAAAGTACACAGAGTGTTCTGTTCTGAACACAGCCATTCTGTACTATTGCTCGGACCGGGGGCCAAGGTTTGGCTGGTTAGCTTTGATATTTAAACACTGCTAGATGTCAAAACTACATCATAATATGACCTTTTCTACCCTGAAGACCATTTAAAATGTATCCGTACATTCTGACTTGATTACATATTTTGCAAGAGACAAACATCCCAATAAATTCATTATAGGCTGTTACAGAAGATGTTTTACCTGTGATGACCATTTTTTAGGATGCTTAGAAGCTCCACATAGGCTTGTTTTCCCTGCTGTAATAATGGCAGCTAATAGCCTTTGACTATGGAGGTCAGTAGGCTAATGTCTGAACCTGCAGAGCTATTTAAATACTCTTTTTCCGTTGACGTACCAACTTAAGGCAAGACACCACGGGTTGATTAATCACAGTACATTAAGAATTGTTTCGTATTACAAGTTTTCTGAAATTTAAATATGCACTAATCTGCATACACTTTCAGAACATAATCTGAACTCTGGATAAACCAAGGTTCAAAATTCTTGTTTTGACACATTAGTGTTAAATGCTTTAAAGGCGTATGATATATTAACAAACCTATCTATACAAGCATTCAGAATATAGATAGGAATAAAACTGTAAAGTTTGTCTTCAAGTGCTGCAGAAGTGGAGATTTCTGGCTCAGTGCATGAGAAAAAAACTCCCTACTTTTAAAGGGGTCATATGATGTGATTTCAAGTTTTGCTTTCTCTTTGGAGTGTTACAAGCTGATTGTGCATAGATAAGATCCCTGAAGTTGCAAAGATTAAAGTCTCAAAACCAAAGAGATATTCTTTATCAAAGTTAAGACTCGACCACGCCCCCCCTAAAACGCCTCGTTCAAACACACCCCCACATCTCTACGTCACGATGTGGGGAGATTTTCATAAGACCGCCCAAACATACATGCAGTGAAAGAGGGTGGAGCTATTATTCTGGCTGTAGTATTGTTGCTGCCGCCGGCGTCATGTCCTGGAGATGCTGTGTTTCATTGTGAAAGCGAAAGTACTTTGTTTGGGCTGCCAAAAGAGGACACAACTAGAAATCAGTGGTTAAGTTGTATTTACAACACTGTTCCAGAGCAGTACAACACAAATATTTGAGTGTGTGCAGCACATTTTACGGAGGACTATTTCCTGAACTTGGAAGCTACAATGCTGGCTCGCACAAAGACTGTTTCTATACATTGGAGCAATTCCAACTTTGAAAGGACAGTCTGGCGCTTCTGACTCACAGCCTGTAAGTATGTTTCTGCCACTGACGATTCAAACCTGAGTTTTGAGCTGTGTAGAGTAGAGCTTGTTGTTTGTATTTCTCTGATCAAAAATGCAGACATGGTAATGTTTATGCGGCGCGATGCAACGCGACGCGTAAAAAGACAGTATAAGTCATTATAATCAGTAATTATGTCCCCACTGGATGCAACAAATGCCTGGTTTGTAATGGGTTTTATTGTTTTTGTGTGGTCGCGCCGTGAAACACCATCACAATACGGTGAGGGGCGTAACATTTCCGTGACACGCTTGAGGTATTCGGCCAATCAAAACGCACTGTATAGCTGGCCAATCAGAGCAAGCCTCGCTTCTCAGAACGATGAGCTTCGTAAAAATCGACGCATTTCAGAAAGGCGGGGCTTAGAGGAGCAACAATAATGTACAGTATGTGGAAAATAATGTGTTTTTTGAACTTTAAACCACATGAACACATTGCATTACACCAAATACACAAAATAATGTTCTTTTTAGCAACATCATATATGACCCCTTTAAAGATATGTATTGTAACTGAAATTTACAGACACACGTAGAGAAAGTGTAATGTTTTCTTTCCATTAGTCTGAAAGAAGACAAGTTATGGAAACAATCTCAAAACTGACCAATGCATGAAATAAAAATTGTTTTACCTGTAGTGTGTTGCCTTAAAGTAAATAAATAAAATAAACTAGACAAAAAAGTTTGTCAAGACAAACTTTAGGTTGGCTTGAGAAAACCTAACCTGAAGTTTTTAAGGTAGTTGTAAAAGCTTGAAATTTGAAGTTTTAATAGATAGATGGCATGATTAACATGTTGCTAGCATGTTTTAGCACATTGTTAGCACAGTTAGCATGTTGTTAGCGTGTTGTTAACATGATTACCATGTTGTTAGCATGCTGCTAGCATGTTTTAGCACATTGTTAGCTTGATCAACATGTTAACATGTTTCTAACATTATTAGCATGCTGTTTTCATGATCATGTTGTTAGCATGATTAGCATGTTGTTAGCACATTGTTAACATGTCGTTATCCTATTGCTAACAACATAGGAAAAATGTTTGTTGAAAACCAAGAACAGCTACAGCCAAACCAAAATTTATTCAGACACCTTTAATGTTTCTCACATTATCACAGCTAAAGTTTAGAAAATGGTAATAAAATATGACAAGAACTCAAGAGTTAAACTGTGTCAGAACAAATTCATCTTGATGATGTCAGATAACTTTGATAGAAAGGTATGTAACAAAACATGGTCAGATCAAAGTGTTTTTGGTTATAATATGTCACAGTTTACTTTATTTTGCTATCCTCACTTACATAAATGAACTGTAGTGTCCTGCACCCACTAGTAAAAACACAATATAAGAAATTATATCTGGTGTCTGAATAATTTTTGGTTTGTATATACAAAACTAGTTTATAAAAATGGCTTATCAGCTCATCAGAAGTGCGACATAGCGTTTGACCCTTGTGATCTTCATCTCTTTCTCTGCAGATGGAGGACGTGGCCTCAACCCCTGTTCTCGCAGGCCCGTCCCAGCCCACGTTTTCCCACCCGCCGGACTCCGAGCGCCGGAACCGTAAGTCCGGCACCGCCAACATCTTCCAGGGGGTGAACCTGCGGCAGCTGCGGCGGCTCTTCCAGGCGGCAGGAGACCCGGACGCCGAGCAGAGGGCGCGGATGGTGTGGGGAAACCGCAGAGCGGCGGCTGGAGAGGACGGAGCGGACCGGGAGGAGGAGGACGAGGACGGAGCCAGGGCGGAGGTGGAGACGGGTCTGGCCCAGGCGCTGGTGGGGCTCAGAGTCCGAGCGCGGAACCGGAGCGGCCTCAGGGTGGAGTCTCATAAAGACAGCACAGGAACACGATGGGTACGGGCGTTCGGTCATCTCAGGTAAGAGAAATGAGTTATTTCAAGATGAGAAAAAGAACACAGTATTCTTGAAAGCATGTATGTGGCTGTATTGTATTGATACAGTAGTGTCTGTTTTAAAAGTCTAAATGTAACTATTACACTTAAGTAGTAATTCAGTCTGCAGTGTTGAAATTAACTTACTGAATGAAACTGAAATTAAACTTACTTAAAAGGGTGGTTGATTGTGATTTCACTTTTTTAACGTTAGTTTGTGTGTAATGTTGCTGTTTGAGTATAAACAATATCTACAAAGTTGCAGCGCTGAAAGTTCAGTGCAAACGGAGATATCGTCTTTTAAAATTCTGGCAGTTTAATGCTCACAAAAACGGCTCGTAGGGACTACAACGAGTTACTTCCCGGGTTTGTGACATCACAACCCCAGACAAACTCCGCCCCCGGGAACATGCAACGAAGGGGGCGAGGCCAAGCTGCGCTGATTTAGAGAAGAGGAAGAAAACTAGGGGTGCACGTTAAAATCTATTCATATATGAATCGCAATCGCTGTCTTCTAGCGATTCTAATGGATTCACAAGTTTCAAAATCAGTGTTTTAAAGCAGCGGTTCTTAATCCTGTTCCTCGCGTCGCCCTGCTCTGCATCTCTCTCTCTCTCTCTCTCTCTCTCTCTCTCTCTCTCATTCAGATCATCAGCTCAGCTCCAACAGTGAACTGTTCCATTATACGCTTATTTCACATAGCTATGAGAAGCGTTAAACATGGACGCGTCTGCGGTTGCCGTACTGTATTAAAGCTTTAATCAGGATAAAACCGTATATTAAAAGCTAACAGAAGCAGTAGCATTTACAAATAACAGCTTAACGTATCTAAAAGTATGAGACAACAACAAACAAAAAACATACCATTAAGAGCCGTGCTTGCACAGGTTCTGCGGATCCTCTTCACTAATATCCTCTGGGTCTCATTCGGGCTCAAATTGATAAGCAATATAGACGACGCCATTGTTTACAATACAACCGGAGCACATGCGCTGAGATGAGGGGCGGGATGTTTAGACACAAACTAGAGGCGGTTTAGCCAATCACAACACACTGGACCAGCTAACCAATTAGAGCCCATCGTGTATTTCTGAGGGAGGGGCTTCATAAAAGCAGGAAATGATCAGTGCGTTTATAGGAGAAGGGACAGAGAGGTGTGGAATAAAGGTAAATTATGTGAGAAATAATGTGTTTTTTAAAAAATGAAGCATTAAGACATGTTTAACAGCACCCCATAAACACAATCAAGCCTAGAAAAAAAAGTCAACCACCCCTTTAAAATTTTACACATTTAGCTGTTTACTGAAATGCAACCACGTGTTCAACTAAAATTGTGGATAGAAATCGTTTGTTGTTGTTGTTAACATGTCCTGGGGGCTATTTCATAAAACAAGTTTACCAAATAAGCCAGGTTTATTTCAGTTGGACTTATTGTCACTTGATTTGGTTCAAAATAAGTCAGACTAACTGAAATAAGCCTTGTTTTATAACTTGTTTTATGAAACAGCCCCCAGGTCACATTATACCCCAAAATATAAAGATAAACGATGAGATTACATATTTTGCATAAAACAAATGAAGCTTGAAGACAAACCTCTTTCTTCCTTACTTGTCATGCAAAATTAATAATGATACATTATTTATATTGGTATTTACACATACACACACACACACACACACACACACACACACACAAAAACTTATTCTCATTACTTGCAATCCAAAAATATATATTATATCTGTATTTATTAAAAAAAATCTCATTCTCATTACTTCAATATTAAAATATTTTTATACGTGTATTTTTATTTTTTTTAAAAAACCCTCATTCCCATTACTTGCAGTGCAAAAATATATTTTTTTTATATTGCTATTTATAAAACAAAATACCTCATTCTAATTACTTGCAATGTAAAAGTAATAATGATACATTATTTATATTGGTATTTATGAAAAATCAAACAAATCTTATTCTCATTACTTGGATTGCAAAAAATAATAAATGCATTATTTATATTGGTAAAGTATTTATTATTAAAAAATTCTCATTATTTACAATGTAAAAAAATGACAAATAAATTTGATTATTTATATCGGTATTTATATAAAAAAAAAAGCATTCTCATTACTTGCAATGCAAAAATGTAAAAATAATTTATTAAATATAAATACTGTACAATTCAATAAAGTATTTATACAAAATTGTGGTATTTGTTTACTACCTGATTGCAATCAATCAAAATCATTATATAAATGTTTATGCAGTAAAAAATACTGTATTTCAGTAATAAGAATCACTTTGGAGAATGAGAATTACAAAAAAAAATATTGGGTGAAAATCTGGCACAAAAGTATTTTTAAAAAATTGCAAAAAAAAAAAAAAAAAATCCTTTGATTTTGGGGTAAAATGTGACTTAGGCACGCTTTTATAGAATTTACCCTAGTACATTTACTAGTGTCTGTTCTGATGCACACGGCAGCTACACACCACCTTCACAACTCACTGTGTGTGTGTGTGTGTGTGTATGTTAATGGAAACATGCTAATCTAAACAAAAATAGGTCAAGAGATCAGCCACAAACTTGCCACATTTAAGACCCTGTAAACAAACTAGAAAACCAGATGTGGGACTCACCACCCCACCTGTGAACATCAGATGTGCACGATACAGTAATTAAATAGCATATAATGATCTACATCTAATAAGTGCATACATTATTATTTCATCACCCATCAGAATCAACGAGGGCTCACTGGCACAGACGTCTGAAGTCATAACTGGAGATGAAGATAATAACAATGAAGATGACGCATCTGCTTTGGGAGCCTGTGGAGGGCAGAGCTCTTCTGAGGCTGGATCATGTGACCAAGCTGACTTCCTGCCCCCAGAGGAAGAAACTCAGGGGCCATCAGGCAGCCCCAGGTGGAGCTGGAACGCCGTTCAGGAGAAAGACCCAGAGCGATACCTGCACCGGATCCGACACTGATGCACCAATCAGATTCCTGCCGGAGTCACCGTAGATTTACTTGAAGCCTCCGCCTCAATCAAACGCTAGTCTTATCGAGCAATGATCAACACTACAGCACCTGCAACGGCCAGGACATTAACAAGAATCCCACAGGATTACAGTCCTGTGTAACCTTAACACACTGTTTACAGGTTTGTGCCATTCTTACATCCTCAGACCTGATTGCACAACAGTCAAACACTATTATAGGGATGTTCACCCAAAAATGACAGTTCTGTCTCATTTACTCATCCTCATGTCATTACAAACCCCAAAACACCTTCATTCTTATGGAGAACACAAAAGATGATGCTCATGCTGCTCTTTTCTGTAAAATACAGGTGAACTGAGGCATTTGAGCTCCAAAAATGCCATAAAATCAACAGAAAATAATTACAAATACAGCTCATTTTTTTGAGGAACATGTCCAGCTCACTTTATATCCCAAAATTAAAAGATAATGGTTCTTTTTTATAAAGCAGTTGACAACAAAATACATTGTGCAATGCAATAACAATACATTATTTATATTGGTAAAGTATCTATACTAAAAAACAAACCTAATTCTCATTAATTGCATTGCAAAAATATGATTCATACATTACAAAAAAAACTATATAAAATAATTATATATTTATACTGGTACAATATTTATACATAATGGTGGTATTTGTTTGCTGCCTCTATGCTGATAAAATTGCATTACAGTATTTTTTTTTCTATAGTACAGTAAAATTACCTTAGCATGAAAATGATAAAATAACTAAAAATATTGGATTAAATTCAAAAATATTTTCCTTTTGATTTCAAGGTTTTTGTTGGATTCACATCTAGTAGATAGATGAGACAGATGAACTTCAAATAGTTACATAAAAATCACCACCAAAAATATGATTATGCACTATATTCCAAGTCATATGACTTTAGAAGGTTTGGAAAACAGTGCATGAGACAGACTATTTTAAGCTGCTTTTTTGGTCATTTTTTGTGTCATGTCTTCATTGCTATTATTTCAAACTGAAAAGAGAAAATCGTACAGGTTTGGAATAACATGTGGGTGTGCAAATGACAAGACTTTGATTTTTTTGGGTGATTTGTTCCTTTAAATGCAGTGATTTAAGTCTCCTTGAAGCTTCCAGAGCCCTTATCGGCTTTTATTTTGTTGTGTTTATATGAATGTACGGGGCCGAAGAGTGCTGGGTTTCTACTATTTAATGATATGTGCTTGTATTTTGTTTTTGAAACACTAGTTTCTCAGTAGTTCTCCTTTTAAGGGAGCGTTTTGCCTTCCAGTGGTGTTTAATGAGTAATATCTAAAAATATAAAAGAATGTATTAGCATTTACTACAAGTTCTCATCAAATCATTAGTGTTGTTTTAGATATGGTAATATGTAAATGATAGTAATATCACCTGTAGAGGTATGCTGGACACTATTAGTGCTGATAATTTAATGTCTTCTTCTGTCACTCAGACAGACATTTAGAAGCAATACAGATGAAAACATGTAGCCCAAGTCAATGGACACTACTACATGCACAAGAACAAGAGTTATTTTTCTCCTCGTCATTAAGCTGGAACTTCCAATGAAACTGTTTTTGAAATAAAACTCAAGTCTGTTCTTTTATTGAGTGCCGCACGGTTATAGTTTTAGCATCTTTCATTAAATACATTACATACAAATTATACAGTCCATTGTCACGTTTTAAGGTCAGTTTTGTTGACACCTGTGAATACATTGTTAAAAAAAAAAAAAGCAATATCTTCAACTTTCAAATGAAATCAAACAACGAACAAAAATAACGATGTCACTGCGAGAATGGACCGTTCCAGTGTTTCTGCACATGCTCAGTTGACTCCGCTTCCAGGTAATGAACGCCAAACAGGTGAGCATAAAAAAGTAGAAAAATATAATGCTAATGGAAAAAAGCAGAAGAGGGTGTGACTGTTCAACGATTGCAAGAAAAGTGAAACTAACACACAAGTGTGGCCAGAAAACGCTTATGAATGATAAAGTTGAGCAGTTCCAGTGCCAGAAAGGAGCCGTCAAGCATTGAGGTTTTACTACAGCAGAAAGTTTCTCCTTCATCGTCTTCTCGACATGCAAGTCATTCTGAACGTGGCTTTGTGTGTTCATACAGTGTAACAGTCAACAAAGCAATGCTTTCCTTCAGAATTATGTGTTTGTCATCAGTTACTCCTACTCTCGTTCGTTTCCAAAATCCCAAAGAAAAACGCAACTAAAACGCGGCTGTACTCGCTCATCACCACCAGGTGAAGAAGGGTCTTCTGCTCTGGAAGCTCTGCGTGTAGGATTCGCTGTTGGCTCGCTGTGGCGCTCGCGCCGTCTCCACGATCACCGGCGGCATCTGCACCAGCTGCAGCGGCGTCTTGCCCTCCCGCAGCGCCTGACTCAGATTCAGGATCTAGAGGAACGCAGGACAAGACATCAGCTGAACACTCAAATCATAAGGTGGTATTCATTCAGCTGCCCTGCTCTCGTTGGGCTCTTTTCGCTTCAGTGAACAAAGATATCAAGAATGAGAGCTGCTCTGAGAATTCAATCAGAGACAATCAGCTACAAGAGAAATGCATTGTTGGAAATGATCATAGAGGTTCATTTTTGCAAATCAAGCTAAACAATTTTTGTTCCAGTTGTAAACCATATTAGAGTTCATATCAACCCTTTCCCCTTTTGAAAACCTCATTTTCAATATTTAAAGGGATAGTACACCCAAAAATGAAAATTCTGTCATTAATTACTCACCTTCATGTCGTTCCAAACCCGTAAGACCTTCGTTCATCTTCAGAACACAAATTAAGATATTTCTGATGAAATCCGATAGCCTTTCATTTTTGGGTGAACTGTCCCATCAAAGTATTTTTTTCATATATATCATTGCATGCTGATATTCATTACAATATTCTTTGCATAGCATTAATGGGGAAGGACATGTACTCCAAAAGACCTCAAAAATGACTATGAATATGGAGAAACTAACCCAATTTAGGGCCCCATGACTCACTTTTATTTTTTTCCCCAAATTTTATTTGATTTTTTTGCACTGGATTCTGTGCTTTATGATTAATACAGATTTATGATTTTATTTTGTCACTTTGTCATGAAGACCTTTGAGTTTCAGTGTGAAGCTTTTCTCAGATGAATCTGAAATGTTCATGAAGATGAAGGCTAAATATCAAAAATGAATCAGAAGTTGATCAACTTTTTGGTGAATATCAATATTGCACAGCCCTATCGCATAAAAATATCATAAAATTACAATGCAGATTAGTGCTTTTAGTATCTAAAATGATCATAACTCACCTGCCCCCTCATTACGGAGACCTGCTTCTTGAACTGTCCTCTGTCGAAACCCGGGTCTTTCTGTCAATGTTAACGTAAATATCAAGTCAATACAGAGCATTCATTTTAAAAAACAGAAATCAAACACATTGGCGAATCACCAGCTGAATTACTCTGAATTTCAAAGTGATCTCTGTGACTCACCTTAAATAGCTCATAGAGATCTTCCTCAAGATCTTTGATGAAGTTCGGGTCGGATAATTTGGGCAGAACTAATTCTCGGATCTCCTGGGAAAACACGACTTTAGCCTGTGGCAGCCAAGCCCAGTAAAACGGGTCTACAGGACACACATTCAACGAAAAGATTGAACTGACTGTGCAAAAAATGCGAACAACTGTAGTGAACAATTATCAAGAATATAGCAATGTGATTGGCCAGTAGTAGGTCATGTGTTTGTGAGGTGGATGATGATTGGCTTACAGGCTCTCCATGAATCTGGGTGTTTGAGAGGGAAGGCCAGACCGTTGTCAATCGCTGCCAGTTTAATGATGGGATCCTTCACTACCACCCAATCACTGTCCTGCATGAGAAAAGCATTCGATAAACACAAACTTGAACATAAAAACACAAAAATGAGAAAGACGGTCTCCCAAAAAGGCATCTGGTCACTCACCCTGTTGCTTGACGTATCCATCGGACAGTCATATTTGATGAGCCAGTTGTCGTTTCCTCTATCTACAGATCCATACAATAAGTAATAGTTGACAATAAATAGTTAAAGTATGTTTTTGGCCATTTCCATTGACCTTAATTTGGTTGGTTTTCGCGGTTACCTGTGTTTCTGATGATGTAATCCAGCACCACCAGTCTCTCGAACTGTAGCTGGAGTTGGCGATTAGTGTTTTCTGGTAAAGGCTCTGCCTCGAACCTCCGCAGCCAGAAATCGGCGTCTTTATACCCCTCTACGAAGAGCTGGAATGAGCCCACCTACAAACAACCAATGGAAACCAATTTAAAATCCTACAACGGCCAACAAATGTTTATAAACATGTAAACACAACTAAGTTTTCAGCAGCTTTCATTTAGAAATGTATCACGTTACAAACCATGATTTGAACCAAAAATAGTGTTTGAAAAGGTACAAAAATCTTTTATTAGTAAATAAACTACTACTATTCTAAAAAATTGTTAAGTTAACTTGAAATAAAATGCATTTCCATTTAAATTTATTTTAAAATTAAAATTTCAAATCGAAATGAAATGGGAAAATATTCAAATAAAAACAAATTCAAATACTCATTAAAACTACAATTGCATCTCAAAGATACTAAAATATCACTATAAACCTACAACATCTAAAAAAGTGAGTTCAATAACATCAAAAATGTCTCGTCTTCCTCCAGGCAGATAGGTGGTGCTGTCATAAACCTTACCTTGGGTGGCAGGCCAATCCGGTGGAAACGTTGGCCCACCCTGGGCACTTTTTCTAGCGCTAACCTCTTTCCTCGTGACTTTACTCGGTCGATGGCACTGTAATTAAACGTCTCGCTCGCTAAATACACCACCTGAGAGAAAGAGAGTACAGAGAACGCTTTATATAGGACATGCATGTCGACAGTAGACTTGTGCCAGTATTCGGTAATGCGATATATCATGATAATGAATATGCATGGTGTTGTTATCGTGGGCACTTCAAAATACCGAGAAGAATTATTTATTACAAATTATTCAGATATTTGAATGCATTTTAAGAATACTTTTCCCATCAACTGGTTAAATGCACAACACCGCTGTAAGACGCATGCACACTCTGATGTAAACAAGCACGGATGAGAAGTGCATTAATAACTTCTGTAGCTTTTGCTCATTGTTAATGTTAATGCATTAACTAATATTACGTACACCATGATAAAAGCATTAGCAATTAATCGCAACATGAAAATTTGACACGGCATATCCCTAGTCAACAGTCAGCGATAGAGATGGTGTGGGAGCGTGAGGTAACGTTACCTTTAGCTGTGCGGTTGACCTTGTTTGTTTTCATGCGTGCCAGCAACAGGAAATGAAAGAGGCTGACTAACAAACACCAAACCATCAGGACTATCACCCTACGTTCTCACGTCCTCATTCACCTCGGTTTTGCTTTTGCACAAGTGCACAAGTGTGGGTGTCGCTCTCATACCTTGGTGCGCGGCACGATGTTGAGCTCTAGTTTCTGGTCCACCAAACTGGCGCCGGCCTCTGACAGGTAGCCCTGATTCAGGACCAGACAGTCCCGGCCGAAACAGCACGGACAGCAGAGCTTCTGCAGCCATTTGGTCCATTTGGGGTTCAGCTGGCCATACGGCTCCTCGTTCTTTGGTTTGAAGACACCAATGATCTTCTGTTGGAGACAAGAGAGAGAGAAAGTGAGAGGACATTTCAGGTCAGGTTTTCTGAAGTGACACGTGCAGTTCATGTCATGCGTCTAGAGCGCCACAGTGTGCTCAAACTGAGACTTTCACACGTTACTCTGTACCATGACCGTAAAACAACGCTTTTCCTATGAGCCAATCTAACTGAAAATACTTTCAATGCTACCGTACACATACTGGACTAAAATCAGATTTATAACCAGGGTTATTATAGTTAACTAAAATTAAACCCATAAAAAAACATTCATTAACTGAAATTAAATATTAGACTTATTTTATTTCAGCTAGTTTCGAAGGCAACATTTCTCATTTACATTTACTTTATTTTGATGTACTAAAATAACTAAAACTCAAAACAAATAAAAATTATTTTTCATATTAAAAAAAAAGCAAAAAACTGCTAACAGTGTAACTAAAACTAAAAGGAAAATAAAAGAAAATGAATTCAAAATATTCATAAAAATGAAAAAATGTCAATGATACTAAAATAATATTATTATTTCATGCTAATCCATTACATTTTCAGTAATAATAGACTCTTTCCAGAACCTTCACTAGAGATTTTAATACAGTATTTCATAAAAAAAAATACCAGAATACAGTAAAAAAAATCATGCAATATGAGAAATGTTCTGATTGTGAATCATGTATTTCATGTATGAGGTTAAACACTGTTTTCAACATTGATAATAATCAGAAATGTTTCTTGAGCAGCAAATCAGGATATTAGAGTGATTTAAAAAATCAAAATCACGGAACCTTTTAACCATCACTACTTCTCAGGGTTCCGAGATTGAGTCTGTATCTCAATACAAGTATCTTGGTATTATAATTGATGATTCACTCTCTTTTAAACCTCACATTCAACAGTTGGTAAAAAAACTAAAGTTGAAATTGGGTTTTTATTTTAGAAACAAGTCATGTTTTTCATGGCAAAAGCATTTGCTGCCACTTTATTTGTCAGTATTGAATTGTAAGCGTTGTTACTAAAAAATACATGAATGCTTTCCATCTGAAACTGTTGGATACTGTTTATCATGGAGCTCTTAGGTTTAGCACAAACTTTAGAACACTTACTTGATAACTGTATATTCGAGGTTTGGTTGTCTGCATTATCACCGCGGGCAATCATTGATATCTATTTTCATCTATAAGGCAATTCTTTATTGCTTCAATACCCACATCCCGAAAAGAAAAGTACAGAGAAGATATTGTCTTCGTTCTGAAAATCTATCCCTGGGGCGGACGAAGCGTTTATGCGACTGATCAGCTTGCAAAATGAGTCTTGGGAGCCAGTCTCATTGGTTGATTTTAAAATACTTTTAAACAACATGGCAGCTACACAAATTGGCTGTAGATGTTATGACTGACTCAGTTATGACGGATGATCCTTGCTGTTGTTTATCGCTTGCGACAATATGTGAAATTTTGATTTTTATAACTTATAATTTTTATTACTTGTACAAACTGTTATATGTTGATGTTATATGTTACATGTTTTTTGTCTGCAATCTTGTTAATTGTGCTGCTGCCTGTCTTGGCCAGGACACTCTTGGAAAAGAGATTTTTAATCTCAATGAGTTTTATTCTGGTTAAATAAAGGTAATATATATATATATATATATTTCTGAAGATCATGTGACACTGAAGACTGGAGAAATGATGCTGAAAATTCAGCTTTGATCACAGGAATTAATTACAGTTTACAATACATTATTATATACAATTTTATAATATATATTACATAGAAAACATTCTTTTAAATTGTAATAATATTTCACAATATTACTGTTTTTATTGTATTTTTAACCAAATAAATTCAGCTTTAGTGACCTTTTTTCAAAAACATTTAAAAATCTTACAGAACCCGGAAAGTTCATACATTTATACACATTTAACCTTATTTTTAGACACATGTAGTGATTTTCCAACTAAAAGTGACCTTTAACAAAGACTTCATCAGGTCTCCATGACTCATCTGTGATTTGATTTGATGTGAATGAGAAACCAGCCCACCGCACCACCTGACCATTCATATGGTCATGTGCTTTGTGACTCATGTGCTTTGTGACTCATGTGAGTTGCCTCACTAGTGAGCAGATGAAGCTTGCCACGTGTTCACTGCCGAGAGGACGAGCACCAGCCCTGCGCCGCTGAAGATCAAAGACAGGAGGAACATCTCACAAGAAACAAAATGCCAAACTGATTCCTCATCAACTCAGTTCTGCCCCCTACAGGCTGGAGTATCTGACTAACCAGACTAATCATCATGACTAATAATCATGTCCTAAACTAGAATAACTTTATGCTTATTTGCATATAGGAATGGTGTTTTTGTTCACTTCTGGTCACCTCACAGCCTAAATTAAACACTCAAAACTTTAAACTACACTAAAATTAAACTAGTACAGAATAACACGATTTGACCGAGGAGTAACAACACTGGGAACTCCCACAGAAAACATGTAGTAAATCTCAGTTCCTCTTCATCTTGATGTAGTAAAACTGGAAGAGTCTGTTCGTTGAAGTACGTCTTTTCTATAAGGATTATTATCAGTCATTATGAAGTTGCTCTCACACATTCACTCAGTTATGCTGAACAGGCACGACAGAACAATCAGCTGCTCTGTGATAAATATAATCAATATAACTTATTTTAACCTTTGAGTTCTTACCAATTCTAGCATCAATCTGCAAACCGGGTCTAAAGCCGAGAGTTAAGGCATTCTGCGATTCTGTGGCTGAATGAAAGCAAGTCAAATGTACTCGTCTAACACACTTCACAGCCTTTAGAAGTCATACTGCAGAATCAGGCTGCTTAACGCATGTGACAGGCCTTAAACCATGTCAAACCATCATGGTAATTCCACGCTTTCATCTAAAGAAGAGAGGAACTGAGTATGTACTGATGAAATGACCACTGTTACTAAATAACCCTGAACGCTTCTGTATTCTCATAAATAGAAAGTGTCGGTAAGTCTTTTGTTTAATGATCAATGATGATGGTCTTAAAACTGAGGGAGCTGCCTATCTAGTGATCAAACATCCCATGAGTGAGAAAAAATGCTGGGTTTTGAGCTGGACACTAGAGATTGGATATGCAGTTTATCAGCCATTGACCCCATAGCGGCCCACCACTGCTTAAAACACACCAAGTACCATGTCAAATCCAGTGCAAACCTATTAGATTAGAAGGTCAGATGCCAAAGTAGGGCATTTTTTTAAACTATAGACACTGCTGAAAATAAATCATCTTAAAATACACTTGTCTATGCTGTAATTAGTCTGCAAAACAATGCCCAACAGTGGATTCCAGTGTTGTTATTGTTAACTACAACTAAAATGATTAAAACCCCTTTTTGTTAACTGAAAAAAAAAAAAAAAAAAAAAAATATAAAATAATATACAATTCAATATTAGACAAAAAAAAAAAAACGTTAAGAAAAATTTAAATGTTGCCTTTCAATTAGTTTAAGTGCTAAAATTATTACACCTAAATCTGTATTAAATCATTTTTGTAAAAAAAAAAAAATTACAAAAGCACAATTATGTCAACATTAATTCAAAATATTAATGTATACTATAATAATCTAAAATAATATTGATGGATGTGTATGCATCACAGGAGAAATCTGTCATTGTTTCTGAACACTCTCAGCATTTAGAAAGCCCCAGCCTCATTATTAGTTCATTTTAAGTCAGTTAAATAATATTAACAGATACAGCTTTGAATTTTAATAATGTATTAGTAAATGTTGAAATGACCATTTAAGGAGACTAATAAGTGCTTTTCATTGTTAGTTCATGTTAACTAATGTAATTAACCAATGTTCACAGATGGAACCATATTGTAAAGTTTCCAAAATAATAACTCATTCCTAATCGAGCCAAACTTTGACTTTTATGAGAGCTGTTACCTGTATTAAGGTCTCATATAAAAGACAGCTACAGTGCGTATCTGTTGGGTAATTGAGTATGTACTGATATGAGCTCTATCACTGCATGATAATGCTCTGTCGTTTCACTAAAGAGAGCTTCAAAGAGAAAGTGCCGGTAAGCTTTCTGTTTATTGATCATCTAGTGAGCTGCTTACCTAGGCATAGTGATGCCTAAAAATGCTATCTAGATTGTTATCTACAGTAAATTCTGAACTATGGGCCTGATAAAGCTGTTGTCCTGTGCAATGACACATCAATGTTTCCAATGACCCTAAATGTGACATGTACCTCAATTTAACCTGGTTTTATCACACATTCATCATCTTTAATGATTAATCATTGCACATCTGGGTCTGGAACAAGGGTGCAGTAAAAATGCTACATAATTAAACAAAAAGATGTTTTTAAAAGGTTTCCAAGACAGTTTCAGTTTCGCATTCATATTATAACAACACATAAAAGTGCATGTAGATGAAGAAACACGAAATTGTGACCCTGGACCACAGAACCAGTCATAAGGGTCAATATTCTGAAATTATCACGTGAAAGTTGAATAAATAAGCTTTCCATTGATGTATGGTTTGTTGCGATAGGACAATATTTGGCCAAGATACAACTATTTGTAAATCTGGAATCTGAGGGTGCAAAAAAATCAAAATATTGAGAAAATCACCTTTAAAGTTGTCCAAATGAAGTCCAGAAATGCATATTACTAATCAAAAATGAACTTTTGATACATTTACGTTAGGAAATTTACTTAATATCCTAATGATTTTTGGCATAAAAGAAAAATCAATAATTTTGACCCATACAATGTATTTTTGGCTATTACTACAAATATACCCATGCTGCTTATGACTGGTTTTGTGGTCCAGGGTCGCAACTGTCCTGACAAACTCAACTTAAACTGTACAAAATCAGATTTCTGGTTTGCATGACTCAAGGCCTGACCTGATGACACAGCTGTTACTCTGATTGCTCAATACACAACATGATCAGCTCTAAGTGAAGCTGTGAATTCACAGAAAACTGATTAAATGAGCTTATGTAGCAGGTCACAAATCAAGACATGATGAACTCTCACCCCTCCTGCATCTTTGACGAAGTAGCTGCCGCTGGAGCCCTGGTAGATGCGCTCGGGGTAGATGCCCTCCTCGATGGCCCGCTCCGCCTTCCGGATGATCTCCCTGAACTCCGGATCCTCCGGGAACTCGTTCCTGTGCGGGTCCCGCGGAGAAGCGCCTCGGTCTCGGTCCAGGAGCGGCTGTCGCTCGCGGCTGCGTCCTGGACTCCCAGCCGGCAGACGCACCACGGAGCCCGGCGTCCCTCCAAATCCGCCGCGGGGACTAGTCGGCTCTCCGGGACCGTAGCTGAAATCGTTGGAATCGCGAAGCGGAGAGACCAGCGGGCTCGTTTCGTCCATGGCGGAGAAGGGAGAGAGGAGGGAAAGGGGGAATTACCGGGAGAAGCGTTTGTTTGATGCCGTAATGAAACGATGCGGTTCCACACAGCAGATCGCCAACAAACAAGTCATATGACAGCCAGCTTCCGGAAAGAGGCGGGGCTCGTGCGTCATCGCGATGCCACTGGCCAATCAGCGCTTCAGAACTCTCTTGTTTTTCCATATGTACACGCTGATTGGTTAGAATTATACCACCCATATCGAACATGTGATAAAGCACAACATCACTGGAGTTAACAGCGATGAAAATGCAGAAATTGTAATTGCAGAAAAAAATATTTTAAATGATTTTTTAAAAATATTTAATTATGACTGAGGAAACGTGAAAAAAGTGAAATATGAAGCTACAAATTCACATTTAATCATTTAGCAGATGCTTTTATCCAAATTGACTTACAAATGAGGACAATAGAAGCAATCAAAACCAACAAAAAAGCAGTAATATGCAAATGCTATGACAAGTCTCCGTTGGCCCAACGCAGTATATGTAGCAAGGTTTACATAAACAATACATAAACAATGGCAAAGTTTAAAGGCTGCTCTGATTTTTATTTTTTTATAATATGTTGGATTTTACACGTAATTACACTTAATTCTCTGAGCTTTGTTGTTGTTTTTTGTTTGTTTGTTTGTTTTTTTGCATAAAAGCTGCATAATAAAAGCTACATGCAAATAGTGCTGAACACAGGCTGTGCTCATCTTTATAATGGTAGCGGATGGGGACTACAGTTAAATACTCCATTTTTATGGTAGTCCATCTATTCGGCTAGTTTTTGTGTGTGTGTGTGTGTGTGTGTGTGTGTGTGTGTGTTTCACGAAATAAGACGTCATACAAATTAATACGTCATGAGTGTGAATAGACTACAGATTTTCATTTTTTGGGGGGGTGAACTGTTCCTTTAAGAATTGTCGTCTGTTCCACCAAATAAGTAATTTTCTGTAAATCAGTGAAGTAAAGTAGCATGTACATCTACAACTTCAACTTTCTGAAGCAATCATCTGAATGTTAGTCTTTGGGGAAGTTTTCGCCGTGTTTCCTGTGATGATCACTGCGCTGACAGACGCGACGCGACGCGCACCGCGGGTCACATGAAGCTTGCTGCTTGTTGTAGCAACACGAGTTTCCGAGGGGAGGAGATGCGGAGACCCTCAGTGGAGACACGATGACACATCCACATCATAATGCACAGCTCATATCATATTTGACTTGACATTTCAGTCCAGCAGTAGAGTGTGTCGGTTAGATATCTCGATGGCTGGTGATGTTGTGGAGGCAGATTGTGATCCGACAGCAGAGGACTCTTCACCGGTCAATGAGCTCTCCTTCAGCCTGCAGAACCTCCAGTGTCAGGATGGGTGAGAGAACTTGATTGGTTGATAGATAGATTGATTTAAAAAGTTCATTTTATTTAAGGTAAAATGACAAAATTAGAGATAATTTATTGTAAAGTGTGTATGTGTATGTGTTTCTGTGTATGTGTGTATATTCCAAAAATATTTAGAATTTATACTGATACGTGTAACTTGTGAACATTTACTATAGTTATTAATTATTAATCATATTTTTTTTCATATGCATCAATAATAATATCTATAAAACAAACACAAAGGAAATGTAAAACATTTTGTAATACTGATGCAATTGTCATATTTTCTAAAAGCTTTAAATTTAAAGCGATCCTAAAGTGGTTTCATATAAATTGTCAGTGGTCAATTTTGAATACATATATTTTATATATTGACTTTATTGTTTGCTTTTTTTTATTGGGTTCTACATTGACACACTGAGTATTTTGGAAATGTTTTATACTGAATCAAATCTGGCTAATTTTTTGGGGATTATAACTATTAGTTTTATGCTATAACGTTGATGCACCTTTTCTTTAAGTCTGCGTCCGAAGAGCTCGCCCCTCTGGAGAAAGCTTGTTTTGACGCCTGAATGCACCAGCCCGCCGCTCAACACCCTCTCCAGGGAGAGAGAGACGCTGACAGGTCCAGACAAGAGCTTCACTCACACACACACACACACACACACACACACACACACACACACACACACACACACACACACACACACACACACACACACTCACTCACTCACTCACACACACACACACACACACACACACACACTCACTCACTCACTCACTCACTCTCACACACACACACACACACACACTCACACACACACACACACACACACACACACACACACACACACACACACACACAGACACCACACACACACAGCTTAATTAACTCTCCTCTGAGGACACTTCAGACTCAAGCTGTTCCACCTTCTTTTGTTTGCACTTTTTGTCTTATGATTGAAGACTCTGTTTGATCAATTTGTTTAATCAATGTTTTGAATCCTGTAGTCACCTCTCTTCAGATGTTTCTGCTTAAGATCCAGGGTTATGAAAACACACATTTGCATGTATATTCTTCATTAATTCTAAGAATTAGTAACTGACATACCAACAGAAAATTACTTTTTTCTCTTTAATGTTAAAAACTGTTCATGCACAGTTATGAATTTCAGTGCAATTTACTGTGAATTTTCTCTTAGTCTCTGCAGTAAGAAGAAGACGAGCAAGGTAAAATAAACATACATGACCTCATATTAATAATGCATTGCATTAATAATCTGCGATGATCACAGCAGTGTTATTTTAGTATTGAGATACTATCATAGTTTTATTATTATTTTGAATTAGTTTTTATTTTTTAGATTTTCTGTTTTCATTTTAATTTTAGGTAAAGTTTTAGTGATTTAGTGAAGTTTTTGTCATTTTGATGTCTATATTGTTTGTTTTTATTAATCTCAGTTTTTATTTTTTACTTGCTAAAATAAAACAAGTTGAAGTTTTTTCATATTTTATTTTAGTTTGTTTTAATTACCTGTAATAAACCTTCATCACAGTTATTAAAAAACAAGCCATTATATGTCCTGTTTTTGTCTCAGCAGAAGCCTGTCTCCTGACTCCTCTTCAAACACGGTAAATAAGAAGTAAAATTTACTTCATTTTTATTTTACAAGTTTTGCACGCATATTTTTTAAGTAAAATCTACTTAACTAAGTTATGTAAAATTAGCAAAGGAAATAAAGGAAATTTAATGTGGCTATTAGAGTTTGATGAGTAATTTCTACTTAACTATTTTAAGTTTACCCTGCAATACCCAAGCACATTTCACTCATACTTGCAATATGTAAGCAAGTAGACAGCTCATTATTCTTTTTAAGGTAATATATTTACTCAGTTATTAACTGAATGAACACAGAGACCTGAATACTTTGCACGATACACAGTGACAGTGACAATCAGTGAATAGTGTTTGAGTATGAATGGGTCATTTTGAGTAAAAAATGAACTCCAGATGTCTCAAAACAGCAACTTACTTAACCTAACAACAAAAGCAAGCATAAAACAGTGTAAATACATCTCAAAAATAGCAAAAAATGTTACCTTATTAATTATTCAAGCCCAAGTGCGTGACGAGAACAACGGAATCATGACTTTGATATCTGCTTAAACAATCTTAGTAAAAATAACAAACAATTCCAAGTAAAATATACTTATAAGTTCAAACTTCACATTGAGTACTAATATGGAATTTACTCTTTTTTTAAAAAATCTTGCCTGAACTAAATTATTTAATGTAGAAATTACATTTGTTTTTCTGTAGTATTTACTTCACCACAAAATCATTTTTATCATGTAGGCTATAGGACACTTACAGTATTACAGTAAATTACAGAGAATAAACAGCAAATGATATTTATTTTGACATTATTTTAGTGACACTTTAACTCATTTACAACTCTCATAATGTAGCTGATGTTCTTTCTGTATTTTGTACGTCCAGCCCAGGTGTCTGTGGAGGAACTGTCACGATTCTCCTAAGGAGAACGAGCGAGCAATAGTCAGTAACGCTTACATATATAATATTATTATTTATGTAACCAAAATCTCATTTGAAATATGTAAATGTAAATATGATAGCTGCTTGATATTGCAAACTGGAAATTGTTATCATGTTTTTAAAGTATTATCGTACTGGTTTGTAGCGCAAACAGTTTTACAGTTTACTGCATTTGTTATTGTTTTAGTTCTGTGACTTCTAGTGAGACTAATGAATCTGAAGTCCTGCACATTCATTTCTAATTCTGCTGGATCTGTTTATCTTGGCATGATGTTGAGATGGTACTTTGCACTGTATTGTTTTGTAAACTGGGTCATGCTCATAAAGACTGTGTTTCATTGCACCTGAATTGTCCAGCAGAAGAGGCTGCGTGTGCGGCTCTCCAGTAGATTCTGCTCTGCAGCGGATGAGGCAGAACCGGCGGGCCAGTACCGCAGCGACCCAGAAGAGGACGCCAGTCTCCCACGAGAGACGAGTGCGGTCGACCCAGTGGTGAGGATGAAGTGGACAAACTGAGAGTGTCTGAGGTGGAAGATGCTTGTGTTATTGTGTGTTTTCCCTCTCTGCAGGCCACTGTGAGGTTCAGTCAGCTGAGGTCACGGCGGAAAGCCCCGCCCACACACGTCACTCAAGACGCCGTCCCTGACCTCACACTCATAGGAGACTTCAGTAAGGTTAGTTCTGCAAAACCAAAATGAAACTATGACATATTTCAAAGTGAAACATGACATTAAACAAGACAAACATGAAGATTATTCATAGAGAATTTAGGCATGAAAAGCCAGTGTTTGACTGACTTCTGACTTTGCATTCTGCACTTTTTAAAGAAATTAATACTTATATTCAGCAAGGACACAGTGAATTGATCAAAAAGTAAAGAAGTCTGCATAAAACCAAGTCCTAATCCCAGTTGAACACTGGCTCTGGTGTGACTGTAAATGCAGACCTTGAGCCAAAAACTCATCACCAAACA
>JAFVLL020019712.1:0-20822 GCA_021397915.2 Tor tambroides
TTAAAAGTGCATTTTAGTTCATATTCATGGTGTCTCAAAATAGCACAGTTGAGTACACTTAGATGACCTTAAGTTTATCTTAAGAAGTACTAAAGAATCATTTTTAAGTACGAAATTAATGCGTGAAAATAGAGCACCTTAAGTACATTATGGAAGTGCACTTGTTTTTCACCTGGGTAGTCATGTTGTTTTGAAATGCTTTTATATTTGTACAAGGAAGTCATGTAGTTTTTCTTTCATGTTTTATTGTTGTATTTTTTTACGTAGTTTTTATAAAAAAAAAATTGCCATTTTTTGCCTTTTTGTTTTAGCACTGCAAAAGTTCCATCTGCTTAAAAGAACAATTTTCTCAGAAGTGTTATTATGGACTTGTATTTTAGTCAGAGACAACAGTTTAAAGTTAAAAACATCTTAATGATGGATTTGTTTCAGCTTTTGTCTTCTCCAGATGTTAACTGATGGACTGGAGTGGTGTGGATTATTGTGATGTTTTTATCAGCTGTTTGGACTCTCATTCTGACGGCACCCATTCACTGCAGAGCATCCATTGCTGAGACATTCCTCTAAATCTGATGAAGAAACAAACTCATCCTAATCTTGGATCGGTGAGCATAAGTTCAGCAAAGGGTCATTTTTTTTGCATTAACAAATCCTTCAAGAAGTGCAAACAATTGTGGCAAAAAATTAAATAATAGTAATTATGTATTTTTTAAAGCATTTTATAAAGTAACCAATGAAAATATAAAGTTTAAAGATAGAAAGATAAATTCTCAATATTATTAGAAGTATTCATAAGTTCATATGAAAATATTGCTTTGTCCTTGTGAGAGATTTTGAAAGAAAAAATGCCAGAATTGAATTCAGTTTATTTAAGGGACGGGAATGTTAAACACACACATTTATTTGTCACTCCATTTACATAGAACTATGAAATATTAAACTTATACATGTGTGTTAAATAAGGCAAAAGGCAACATGAATGAAATCATCCTGTACAAACGTTCATGTAACGCAACAAAACATTTGTCTTTAACTCATGACATTCAATATTTACAGTCATATTTTACAAGGAGTGAGGAAACGACCAGACAATAAACCTGGCCATCATTTCCATTAGTCTTCTGGAGAACGTGAGGGAAAAACTTCATTTGCAATGTTGGGAAAATACATTTCACTGAATCATTGAGTGTTTCTGGTTTCATTGAGTGATGGTCAGTGTTTATCTGAAGGATTGTGACCCTTGATGTCCAGCAGGGGGTGTTTTCTCTGTCCAGTGAGCAGCTTGAATGAACTTTCACAGAAAGCAGGGTAAAGCCGCCGGGTCTCCTCAGACTCTTGGAGTGATGGTTGGGTCACAGTTTGATGTCTTGAGACTCGGACATCTTGGCGAGCGTCTTCTTCACCCGCAGGGCGGTCAGACGGGACGCAGGATTGTGAGCCCAGCATTCGGTCATCAGTTTGCCCATCTGCCGCAGACACTGGACACACAAACACACAGGTCAGCTTCATACAGTACAAATGAATGCAGGGTGAAAGGATAGAAAACACTGAAGCAGAGCAGTCTGTTTTCAAAGGAGCTGAGAAATGATATCAGGAAACTGTGTGAAAACAACGATTTTCCATGAAGAATTGTTTGGAATCTGTTCCCAAGCCTTCAAGCTGTGTTCAGACTGTCAGTCCAAATCTGACTTTTGTGCATATCTGATTGGATCATATTTAGCATGGGGGAAAAAAAAAGAAATCAAATGAAATCTACATCTTAGAAACCCATGTGAAACTACATTCATATAATTGGATGAAGTGTACCTGTTTCATGTTGTGACTCCACTTAAAGCGGCTGTACAGTGCGACATTTATGTGCAGCTCTTAAAGTGACAGTACTAAATATGCTGCCGGAATAGTTCACCCAAAAATTACATTTCTGTCATTATTTACTCACGTTTACGGAAGCGTATTGCATTCACTTGAGGAAAAAATATCTGCTCTGTTTTTCTGAATTAACGACTTAATTATCTCAGAAGTCGTTAATTCAGAAAAACAGAGCAGATATTTTTTCCTCAAGTGAATGCAATACGCTTCCGTACATGTTGTCCCAAACCTGTATTAATTTCTTTCTTGTGCTGAACACAGAAGATATTTTGAAGAATGTGGGTAACCAAACAGTAGCTGGTCCCCATTGACTTTGATAGTAGGGGGAAAAAATACACACAGGGGGCAAGCAACTGCTTGGTTACCCACATTGTTCAAAATAACTTTTATATTCAGAAGAAAGAAAGAAACTAATTCAGGTTTAAAACAACTTAAGAGTGAGTAAATGATGGTATAAAAATAAAACACAGCCTTTTCTTTCTTTTAATACTAATAAAACAACAAAACACAGAAAAAAATCAGTCACTGCTCATGACTTTAATACAGCTGCTTTAAAAAAATGTATCATTGATGTATATAGTGTTTTATTTTAATATTTGTTCATTCAATTTCTTGAATGTTAGGCTACTGCTGAATACTGTACATGAAAAATAAAGCACTGTTTGTTTTATTTGTAAGGTATGTCTGTTATTACAAAATAAGAACAAAGATAAAATAATGAGAGAGATTTTTATCTTCGCCCACTTTGGCCTAATTGTCTGTCTGTAACCTTGAAAGGCTTTTTTTTACAATAGGGAAATTAGTAGTAAATAGAGAAACCAACATGACAAAGAATTGTGATAAAATCGTGAAACGTGATATTCCTGGAAAAAATCGTGATATGATATTTTTGCCATATTGCCCACCCCTAACTTGTGCTACAACTGTTTGGCCTGTGCTACAAATCTTTCAACCTCTGTAGCACCAGTGCTATGTGCAAAAAAGTGAACGTACAGCCCTGATGTCAGATGTTTTGTTAACAAATATGCTTTTTGCAGAAAGAAGCTTGTGGAAAATGACAACATACTGCTAGTATATGCAGAGCTTTGAGTCTGGAGACTTGTGGAGATGGCAACAGTACAGAATAAAGATATTTCTGCTGCTGCCGCCTTGTAAGATGAAATCTGTGAAACTTTATTTAAAGCCCTTGGGTTCACAGACAAGGTGTAAATCTGAGGTGTTCCAACTGAAAGAAACTTGTACTGACTGATCTTAAAATATATCAGTGCCTTTGTCTCAAGATGCACACCAGTAGTTTTTTTTTTTTTTGAAGCACGTTTATAAAAATTGCTTAAATGTCCTAATTGAACTATGATCTAATCCTGGCTTAGTCTGTGAAACCGGGTATTGTTAATGCATTAATTATGGCTTGTAATGCACCTTAATGTGCTGTACAATGTCATGAATAATTGTAACCACAGTTAATACATTATAATTGGTATGAATTCATTGTTAAACTATGTCTTTTAAATAAATAGTGTTATAATTATTTATGAGAAGATCAAGGTGCATTATGAATAGTTGTAATGCATTACACCCTTGAATAACCATTTAATGCATTATACATAAAGGCTTTAAGTAAAGTGTTACAGAATGTAATCCAGTGTGATGGCAACATGTCATGTTGTATAATGACGTTTGTTGATTTTGTAGTGTAAGCATAATGCAATGGCACTGCCATAGAAACCAATGCAGATATTCAGTGCTGTGGGACTCACAAATAGGATTTCAACACTTGTGATACACAGTTAATCATGGAGATTGGATATGCACAGAAATGGGATTTGGAGTGAGAGTAAGCACAAGGCAACTGTCAATTGAAATCTGTTTGACTGTCCACTTTGTTCAGCCTTGTGCAGACTGTCAGTCCAAGATTGAATTGTTTCTAACGGATTGGAATCTGTTTTAAATGATGGACTGTGCAGACTGTGTATCGTTTGTGTTGAGCTCTGATTTGTGTGTCCTGTGGTGCTTTTTTGTGTGACTGAATATCTGCATTGGTTTCTGTGGCAAATGCTAAAAACAACAATTACAGCAATACAGATGATGTCTTATGAGATGAGCATGTTGTTGTCCTGCTGGATTATATTATGTGTTATGAGGCAGTGGCAGAATCTGGAATGCACATCTTTATTCTGTGTCCAGACTCAAAGAGTGGGGTAGACCATTGCTCTGTTCATTTTGTGCTTTGCAACAACACAACCTTGTTTCTGCCAAGATGTTCAGTATGTTTTTGAGAAACCACATCTGATGAGAATGTGAAAAAACTACACAAACTCCGATCTGAGTGGTGAGACTGAAACAGATTTTCAGAAATGTGATCTGAACAGTAGTTGTGGTGGTGTTTCTGATTAGTTTTCTGAGTATGAAGCAGGTACGTCAGAGTGAAACCATAAGAAAAACTTATTTTAAGTAAGGATAGTTTCCAAGACAAGAATTGAAATTTGAATATAGTGAAGTAAAAGAGGAGACATGGAATTATGTGAACACGTAGAAAAACTGAAACTTGGAAAATGTCAAAAACATAACAGAATGGTGGAAATGTACAGCAAATAAGGTGAAAGCAGAAAAGATTACCTTGAAATGTAGGTGAAAGTATGAATAATTGCACTTGCTAGGAGGTGAAACAACAGTTGGTTATAAAGTAGTGACTGTGTACATGTAGAATGTCTAAATAGTTTATCTTTGTACTGCTGAATAGAATTTAGAGGAGGATCTTTTGAAGTACAGAATGGAAGCATGCATGTAGACAGTGTGCACTTTATGAAATGAGTGCTTGTAATGTTACTACATAGTACTTACAGACGCTTCATAGAAACTCTTAACAGTGTCAATGATACAGAACTAAGTGTGTTTAGATCAGCAGTAAGAGCAGTACTGAGTTAGGATTGGTTAATTGTTTGTGATGTCAGATCTGTGTAATAGGAGTGCAGTGATTGGTTAATGAAGGGTTAGGATCAGCTGTGCAGCAGGTAGAGAGTGAGTATATATCCATGCTGCCCAAAGACAGACTTCATTTTTTAATTCTACGCTCTCATTTCCAGGGCTTCTAGGCTACCATGTGCCACTGCTGCTTCTCTTTTCTACATGGCACATGCAGCTACAAATACCTTCATCAGCTTAATTGGAGCACACTATTGCCTTTTCCAATTTGCCCTTTAAGTCCAGTTCCTCTTATATTTGATGCATTTCACTTCAGCTTATTTGCAGCTCTTCTGATTGTATAAAGTCTTACCAACTGACTTCTAATCCTGCCACATTTCTTCTTGTTTTCTACCATCCACCAGGTCACCTACACAGCTTCATGCAAGATCTACATGCTGCTTTCCTTTATTGGTGACTTCAGAAAGCATGTTTGACCAATCTTTTGCAGCAGTACGCTTTTGGGATGTGTTATTTGTGTGACCCAGCCATCTCAGCTCTTGGAGTCTCAACTAATGAACTGACAAATTCAATCAGGTGTGCTTCCTTACCTGCTCTTCAGAAATGCTGCTGTGCCTCCAACAACCGGGTTTGCAAACACTGCTCTACACAAGCCTGAAGCAATGACTGCTGACAAACATCTTGACACTCCAAACATTTTTTTTTTTCTTTCTTTCTCTTCATGCTCACTCCAGACTCCTCTGGTCTCTGTTTCCTCTCTCTGTGCTCATTCCTCTCTTGCAAATTGCTTTGGATTAAAGCACGTGTCAAATGCATTATGTGTGTGTTTGTATATCAAAGCTTTTCTGACTCATATAGTATGCTATAGTGAGAATATACACAAACAATTCCATTCTAGTTAAACACTACAAATGCAATTTCATGCACACGCTAATATTTAATGCTGCTCAAAAAATGACCCCACTTCTGCCACCTGTAATGTCTGGCAATAACGCATTTATAACACATACCTACATAAAATGATCTAAATATCAGCGGTCACTCTATCTCCAGTAATGTGTCTTAGTAAAATGACATTGAAATGATCCAAACATATAATGCAATGCAATCCAATGCTGATTGAGAGATGAAGCTCCTCAGAAGATGTGAGATGAAGATCATTCCTCCGCTGAGGAACAGTGAAAGTAAAGCTTCTGGAAACAAAAGATCCTGATGATCAGATTTGAGAGTAAAAACATGATTGATGGAGAATCAAGTAAAGCTGAGCTGCTTCAGTCCAGTAAGTGTTCATCTGGAAATATGACTACAGTTATTCTGATGCTTACTTGAGAAAAATCAGTCAAGATTTGACCGCAGAAAGACACATGAAGCACCAGCTGAAGCTGGACATTTGTACAATTACACCAAAAGAGCTTTGACTGGATAAAAAACTCAGAAGACAGCACAGTTTTCATCATTTTGAGAACATTTTCATATTAAATATGATTCAGTTGCTTCATGGGGTTAAGCAGGGAAACAGATCACTGTCATAGAATGAAACAAAGAGCCAGTTTTGATAAAGAACACAGCTCTGTATGCTGTCTGTACCTCATCGCTGCTCCAGCGGTTTGCGAACGAGGGTCTCTGTCTCTTTATGCACACCACCTCCCTCATGTCCTCATAGGACGGGTCCGTCGGCACCAGATCGTGATACGGCAGCTGATATTCCTCCACGATCCCTGCAGCACCACACAAACAACAGCATAATCAGCTGTTTACTCAATTCAAATCACTTCTGCTGGAGAGAACACACTGAACTGACAATGGCGGCACACTTCTGATTTCTAATACACATGAAAAAACAATACAACTTGGAGAAATCTTTTACACTCAAATTGCTAGTGATTTTCACAAATAAAAATAACTAACAAACAGCAAGTAACACATTGTGACATTTTAAAGTAGAAAAATTGTAATAGTATTTTCTCATCAAACTTGCTCCAATAATATGTATAATTTCACACACAATTTTTCAATCTACTTCAAATTTACACAAAATATATCTAGACAATTTTTTCCTTGACATTCATTTCATTGTATGAAACTTGACATGTATGCCAAAATATCATTCACTCTTTCAGTGTGATACTGTTTAAGATTAATAAAATAAAGATGCTTAAAATGGTCACATTTAAGGCAGTTATCACATTCATTCACACTATTTAAAAATACTACAATCAAAGCACAAGGAATACACAAACAACTCCTGTTTCTGTGTCAAATTCAATTATACTGTACATATGAAATATCAACCACAACTGGAAAAACACTGTTAATGACACAACAACCACTTCTGCTGCAGGTTAATAGGGGAATGCATTTAATTAATCAGAGCTAATAACATATAGAAAAGAATATATAGGAATGCTTCAGTGATTCAAAATAATACCTACTGTGAACTATAATATTACTCATTGCTTGCATATGCGTTTGTTGAAGCCATCAACCCAAATTATTTCAACTTACTGGAAAAAAATTGGGTTCAACAACACAATTCCTGATGGAAAAACTACATAATTCTGCACAGAAATCACCACCAATCACACAAACTAATCCCACCCACAGAGTTCATTAGCCCCGCCCACACACAATGCTCATCCTATATCTATCTTTTATTTTCATTAATTCATTTATTTATCTATCTATCTTCAACTCAACATTTGGTTTCATTCATGGTTTGGTTTGGTTCACAGCTTATAACTCTTTAATCAAGACCTTTTTTAAAAAACAAAAACAAAAACTGATTGGACATTAGGGTCAGCTATCATCATACTTCTCCACTTTGATTACATTACATAAAGTTAAATAAAATAAACACATGAAAGTGTCTTTTAAATATTTTCTTTCCACTACTTTGAAACAGCACTTCATGAAAAGCTGAAAAACCCAAAATCTCAACACTGACCGATGCATGAAACAGTTTTTGCCTGTAGTGTTTCACCTGAAGGAACTGAGTGGATGAGCACTAATGCAGTCTACAAAGACTGTGAGGACTACAGAAAATAGACAGATCAAATCGAGCATTTGAAGACTGTGCTGGACTTACCGCTGGACACACATCTCCTGGCCATCTCCCACAGGATCAGGCCGAAGCTGTACATGTCAGCCATGATGTAGGACTGGAAATGACAGCGGTTCAGGCTCTCATCCAGCACCTCTGGAGGCATGTAGCGTTTGGTACCGACCCGCGTGTTCGGCGGGATGTCCACTTCATTAGTGTCACTGACAACAAACCAACAGGAGCCAAACATCAGGGACAACAAACACAAACACAAACAGGTCAAACCACATATTTAGCTGCTGCCACATTATTCAATATCATATCACACCTTTGTTTTGTGGTGGGGTCATTCAATATAAAAATATAATATAAACATATTCTACATATACTATAATATTTTTGGAATATTTTCAGTGCATGCATGTACATATATAACTGATAAGAGAGAATTTCTCAAAAATTAACAGTTTAAATCCAAAAGTACAACACACCTGTATTCAATAAAACAGTTGCATAATCAAAAGTTATTTATATATCTTTTCAATTTCATACAAAATTCATCATGATATTACAATTGATATGATTGTCCATGATATAAATGAAAAATCCATAAGAAAAATAAACACACACACACGTGCGCGCATATACATATATATATATATACACATTACCATTTAAAAGTTTTAGATCAGTAAGACTTGTAATGTTTTTGAAAGAAGTCTCTTATGCTCATCAAGGCTGCATTTATTTGATCAAAAATACAGAAAAAAAACAGTAATCTTGCAAAATGTTATTACAATATAAAAAAATGCTTTCTATTTTAATATACTTTAAAGTATAATTTATTTCTGTGATGCAAAGCTGAATTTCCATCAGCCATTACTCCAGTCTAAAGTGTCACATGATCCTTCAGAAATAATTCTAATATTTTTTGGACCATATTTATTCTTAATATTTTTTGGAACCGGTGAATATATATATATATATATATATATATATATTCCGTTTTTTTACATTTCAAAATAAATATATTTGGAAAAACTTTGAATTTTGTGTCATTTATTTATTATGTTTTGTATTCATTCATTTTTATTACACTTTTATAGTTTTGTATCATTTCATTTTTGTGTATGTTTTGGCTGATAAGTGATAATGATGGTGGATATAAATCTGACATTTCAACAAGTAATATTTCAATATTTCAATATTTTAAGATATGCAACACTACATATGCTTATATTTACATATAAAAATGCTCATACTTTATTCATTTATAAAAATAGACAAGCAATTCCCGCACACTATCAAAACTAGCAAGGAAGTAATATTTATTAATACCAACGTTTCGGTCACACGACCTTCATCAGGAGTATACAAATATACAAATTCATCTCTTTTAAAATAAACACATGACCAATTAACAAAGTTCCATCTGTAAACAATTAAGCTCATTAGAAATATAAATTGACATCACATCATAGACAATTACGAATTATAATAATAACACAATCAACAAAGATCCCACCGCAAAACAACAAAATCACCCAAAATACACAAACAACACATCATCTTCAGACATCAAATCATTACACCAATCAGTGCGGCTACACAGCCACTCAAAACTCACCATAAATAATAGAAACGACACATCATTCACAACAATAACACCACTATAACATTACATTAAATGGTGCTTCATCGTTCATACCCTAGGTGATAAAGTTTGAAGGGTATAGATCCAAAAACACCACGCCTCTGTAGAAGCAATTCAATATCTCCACCCCTAGGTGGCAAAGTTACTTTCTCAATCCCACAAAAACGTAAAGAGGTAACATCGTGATTCAAATTTAAAAAGTGTGCCGCAACTGGATAATTCATATCTTTTCTTCTGATCGAACTCTTATGTTCACTAATTCTTTGTTTCAATTGACGTGACGTTTTTCCCACATAGCCTTATGAGCTTAATTGTTTACAGATGGAACTTTGTTAATTGGTCATGTGTTTATCTTAAAAGAGATGAATTTGAATATTTGTATACTCCTGATGAAGGTCGTGTGACCGAAACGTTGGTATTAATAAATATTACTTCCTTGCTAGTTTTGATAGTGTGCGGGAATTGCTTGTCTGTTAAAACGATCCACTTGGTTGGTTCTATTATCCTACGCACCTATCATCTGCAGGTGTGCGATGGAGTTGATTTACTAATTGACTCTGTCTCTTCTGTTTGTTGATTGAGAGAGTTTATCCTACGCACCCTGAAGCTTGCAACAAAAGAAACATGACTACTTTTCAAGAGATTAATAATTTGACAGACAACTGCGCTGATACATTGGCGTTTACGCAAGAAGATGCGGATAAGATCCTTTTTCCAGAGAAGAACATGGATTTTAATTTATCACATGATGAATACCGAGTGCAACTTGAGAGACTGTACCATAACGAAATGCGTCTAAATATGCATGGTTCTACATTGAGCGAATATTGGAGGAACAAGAGAATCCCACGCGGTTTGAGAATTTCCAAACCTCCTACATTGTGCAAACAAAATAAACTGTTTTTAAAGAGATGGAGCGAGATTCTTAACAAGTGTTCTATGGACTTGATGCTTCTGATTGTGGAACAAGTATCTGCTGATGTTCATGAGACCCACAAAAAAATCGTCTCACTTGAAGAAAAGATCAAATCTACTTCCCATATTGACTTTGATTCCTTTCTTTCCTCGATCAAGTCGTCTACAGAGAAATACCGAGATTACTTAAAAGAAATCAAGCTGAAGAAATACAAACGAGATACAGAGGATTACCTTCGGAATGAAGTTTATCCATGGGATAGTAGACCAGCCACTATATCTGACATGAGAAACAGTGTTACCCGAGAGGTTAACGCACCAGTCCGTGGATCATCTGGAGCTACGGCTCGTTTTCGTAATCGTACAAGAAGAAATGTCTCCAACCTTTTTAATAGACAGAGTGATTCCACTGAGAGTGAGTTTACCATCGACAGTGATTCGAGTGCACGCTGAATTTTTGGAGGGGCATAGCCTCTTCACGGAGATTACAAAGAAGAAACAAGAGGTTCAAGAGCCTCAAAGAAGTTTACGACCGTGGACTCGCAGCTACTCAAAGAGACGGTAATTAATATTTCTGATAAGGAACTATCTGATGATCAAATTGCGGTTTTATCTAAAGGACTATCTTTTGTGCCTACTAGTGGTGTTGAATTATGTTTAGTCGAAAGTGGATTTTGTTCAAATGTTTTCGACAGATGAAACTACGGTATTTTTTCTCTAAATCAGAGTCGAGTTCATCTATGACACCTTTTAGACCTAAAAGTAAATTTTGCCCTAATGTGTCTAACCACACTATTCATACTTTTTGTCGTTTGGTTGAAAAAGAGGTGATGGAAATTTGCTCTTCTAGTAATAAAATCTCTCATAATCTTGCATTGAATGAGCAAAAAGCATTGACTGAATTGATAAGTGATCCCAGTATTATTATAAAACCTGCTGATAAAGGAGGGGCTATTGTAGTTCAAGATACGAAAAAATATCAAGAGGAAATTCTTTCACAATTACAGAATAGTAGGTTTTATAAGAAACTTCCTAGTGACCCTACTAAGACTTATCAATCTGAGATATTGTCATTTTTAACAAATGCTAAAACAGAGGGTTGGATATCTCAGTCAGAGTTTAAATTCTTGTATTGTCAACATCCGATTAGACCTGTTTTTTACACTCTTCCTAAAATTCATAAGAGATTGATTGACCCCCCAGGTCGTCCGATTGTGGCACAGACTAATTCCCTATCTTCTTTATCTCAGTATGTTGATTTTTTTATAAAACCTTTTGTTTATTCGTTACCATCTTACATTCGAGATTCTACTGATTTTATCAATAAGATTTCTGAGGTACATGATTTACCGGATTTTTCTTCTTTATTACTTACTTTGGATGTAACAAGCTTATATACTAATATTTCACATGAAAAAGGACTTATTGCACTTAGACATTATCTTTCGTTACGTGAGGATTCTAATCCACCATCAGACTTTATCGTCGAGATGGCTTCGTATCTTTTGAAATATAATTATTTTAGTTTCGATAATGATTTTTTTCTTCAGATAAGTGGGACAGCAATGGGCTCGAATTTTGCCCCTAACTATGCCAATTTATTTATGGGTTTTTTTGAGGAGAGTTATGTATTGAATACAGAAAATAATCCTTTCTATTCACAGATTATCAAGTGGTATAGATACATTGACGATATATTTTGTATTTTTTTGGGTGATCATAATGAAGCTCGAGAATTTGTAACATATTTGAATAACTTGGTTGACGACTTAGAATTTACTTCTGAAATTAATTCGTCTAGAGTACATTTCCTTGATATGTGGGTACAGAAGAACGAAGGCAAGTTGATTACAACTTTGTTTACAAAAGAGACTGATCGTAACACACTTTTACTTGCTACCAGTTTTCATCCGACTTTTTTAAAAAAAGGACTTCCTAAGAGTCAGTTTTATAGATTGAGGAGGATTTGCCATTCTGATTCCGATTTTATTGAGAAATCGAAAATCATGAAAAATAATTTTTTGAATAGAGGTTATCCTTTGGATTGGGTCGAAGAAGGATACAATACAGCTTAAAAAGACACGGTCTGGAGTTACTCAAAAGAAGACAATGAAAACAAGAAAGTACTTTTGCTTGTATTACAAACACACTACCTAAGTCTTATGATAAAATCAATTTTTAAAAAACACTGGCATGTATTGTCCTCTGATTCAGAGTTGAAGGATATTTTTAGATATCCTCCTTTGATTGTATAAACGCGCGGAATTTAAAAGATAGCTTGGTACATGCTCGCCAGAGCGCTTAGTCCTCAGGCATCTCAGAGTTTATTTAGTCCTATACAGAAGGGCAATTATCGTTGTGGGAATTGTGCTCAGTGTAATAATACTTTTAAAACATCATTTTTTTGTCATCCTAGAACTGGTAAAAAATATAACATCAAATCTGTGATTACTTGTGTTTCCACTCATGTCGTGTACTTGATCCGTTGTCCTTGTGGTATAGGCTATGTGGGAAAAACGTCACGTCAATTGAAACAAAGAATTAGTGAACATAAGAGTTCGATCAGAAGAAAAGATATGAATTATCCAGTTGCGGCACACTTTTTAAATTTGAATCACGATGTTACCTCTTTTACGCTTTTTGTGGGATTGAAAAGTAACTTTGCCACCTAGGGGTGGAGAGATATTGAATTGCTTATACAGAGTCGTTATTTGTTTTGGATCTATACCCTTCAAACTTTATCACCTATGGGTTTGAACGTTGAAGCACCATTCAATGTAATGTTATAGTGGTGTTATTGTTTTGAATGATGTGTCGTTTCTAGTTTTTTTATTGAGTTTGAGTGGCTATTTAGCCGGACCGATTGGTGTAACAATTTGATGCTGTTTGAAGATGATGTGCTGTTTATGTATTTTGGGTGATTTTGTTAGTTTGCAGGGATCTTGTTGTTGACATTATTATAATTTGTAATTGTCTACGATGTGAACTCCTAATGAGCTTAATTGTTTACAGATGGAACTTTGTTAATTGGTCATGTGTTTATCTTAAAAGAGATGAATTTGAATATTTGTATACTCCTGATGAAGGTCGTGTGACCGAAACGTTGGTATTAATAAATATTACTTCCTTGCTAGTTTTGATAGTGTGCGGGAATTGCTTGTCTGTTAAAACGATCCACTTGGTTGGTTCTATTATCCTACGCACCTATCATCTGCAGGTGTGCGATGGAGTTGATTTACTAATTCATTTATAAAAATAAAATCATCACATTAAATTACAATTTGCTTAGTTTATGCAACTGTAATGTTTGTCTAAAAAACTAAAATCAAGTGCCTGTGTAATGACCCCCACCCCTACAAAAAGCAAATCACTAAAATACATAAATCAAAGGAAAAATTCTATTGTCTGTTACATAACCTGTAACCTGTCCTAAAATTAAGCCTTGCTAATTATCTGTCTAATATCAGTCTAATGCAGGGGTGTCAAACCCTTTGCAACCCTAATTAAACACACCTGATCCAGCTAATCAAGTCCTTCAGGCTTATTTGAAAACTACATGGTTTGTGTGTTGGAGCAGGGTTGGAACAAAACTCTGCAGGGCTGTGGCCCTCCAGGAGCTGAGTTTGACACCCCTGGTCTAATGTAATAACATTACAAAGGCCACAGATATTAACTGCTGTACCTGATGAATTTGACGGCGAGGCCGAGGTCAGCGATGCAGCAGGTGCCGTTCTTCTTCACCAGGATGTTTTTGCTCTTCAGGTCACGGTGAGCGATGGCCGGCTTGCCCTGCGTGCCGAAGATCTCGGTGTGCAGGTGGCAGAGGCCGGAGACGGCAGAGTACGCCAGCCGCAGCAGCGCTTTGGTGTCCAGCGTGGTGGATTTGAGGTAGTCGTACAGCGAGCCGTTCTCATGATAGTCTGTGATCAGATACAGCTGCGTCCATGAGCCTGTGCCCTTGATATCTGCTGCGATGAAACCTGACAGGAACATGGGAGATGGATGGGGTCATATGGATCTGATCTGACCAATCACAACTAGAGGGCAACCGATATATCAGCCGATATTTGGCAATTTGTTTAAATTCAGATCTAATCTGACCGATCACAGGCTAATATCTGGCATTTTTTCATCTGGATCTGATCTGACCAATCAGAACTAGTGGTCAAATGATATATCGGCCAATATTTGGCAATTATTTTATTTCAGACCTGATCTGAACAATCAAAACTAGTGGTCAACCGATTTATCAGCTGATATTTTGCAATTTGTTTCATTTCGGATCTGATCTGACCAATCAGAACTAGAGGGCAACCAATATATCAGCCGATATTTGCTAATTATTTTATTTCAGACCTGATCTGACCTATTTTGCATTTTTTTAAAATTTCAGATCTGATCTGATCTGATCACAGGCTGGTACTTGGTATTTTTTAATCTTGATCTGATCTGACTACTCAGAACTAGTGAGCAACCGATATATCGGCTGATATGTGCCACTTTTTTTCAGCCCTCATCTGACCTATCAGAACCAGTGTTCAACCGATATATTACCCAATATTTGGTATTTTTTTAAATCTGGATCTGACCTGACTGATCACAACTAGTGTTCGACTGATATATCAGCCCAGATTTAGCAATGTTTTACATTTCAGATCTAATCTGACCGATCACAGGCTGATACTTGGCATTTTTTAATCTGGATCCAATCTGACCAAGCACAACTAGTGCTTAACCAATATATCGGCCAATATTTGCCATTTTTTCATTTGGATCTGATCAATCACAGCTAGTCCTTAACCAAAATATCGGCCAATATTTGGCTTTTTTTATTTGGATCTGACCTGACCAATCACAATTAGTGGTCAACTGATATATCGGCCAATATTTGGCAATTATTTTATTTCAGACCTGATCTGACCAATCAGAACTAGTGGTCAACCAATATATCAGCAGATATTTTGCAATTTTTTAAATTTCGGATCTGATCTGACCGATCACAGGCTGATATTTGGCACTGGATCTGATCGGACTACTCAGAACTAGTGAGCAACCTATATATCAGCCAATATTTGGCATTTTTTTTATTTGGATTTGACCTGACCGATAGCAACTAGTGGTCAACTGATATATCGGCCGATATTTGGCTTTTTTTCTGTTAGGGCAATATTTCTAAAGTGCAACAATTTCTGACAACTTCTTTACTTGTTGATAAAAAACACTTTCACTTCGACATACAATTTCAGAATCAAGATGGCATTTAAATTTTTTTTTTTTTTTTTTCAAAAGATTTTTTTTTTAACAGTTCCAATTTATTTTTCATAGTTATTTACACTTTATACAATTTATAAAATATTATGTTAAATAAATATTTAATTTCAGTTATGCAGTTTTTACTATCCAGAGAAAGAGAGAGAGAGTGTATACTATTCAGCCATCGGCCACACTGCTTTCTAAGATATCAGCATTGGTTGTTGTTAAATCCATATTTGTTTACCACTAATCAGGACGTGTGAGTGTGAGGAGCGTCCTTACCCAGGATGTTCTCGTGTCTCATCAGGACGGTCTGGTAGATCTCGGTCTCTCTGAACCAGCTGGCCTCTTCTGTGGTGAAGAAGACCTTGACAGCGACCCGTTCGCCCCTCCAGCGGCCCATCCACACCTCGCCGTAACGGCCCTTCCCGATCTGCTTCACCATCTGGATCTGTTTGGCGATGGTTCGCTGCACCTGCGGAGGAGATAATGGGATACATTAACGTGACGTGATGTGTTACTAGATCAGCTAAACTTGGAAATTCAGCAACATTACAAACATTTAGTACTACAGCTACTGGCACATTTTCACTTCAACATGTTGTATTTGGGTATTCCAAAATTACTTTGGCAAGCCAATAAAACATATCTGTTGGCTTGTATTTTATGACCTGAACTGATTTCTGCAGCTTCTATATAACTTTTACCTCAGCAGAAACACTACCATCAGTAATTTATCTTGGATGGTTCGAGGTGTATTGGATATTCCGATATGTGAAATATGTCTCACAATGAACCATTAAAAATTCTAAATATATATGCACCCACACTTAGCAATTAAACTGAAAACATACACATAAAAATATGGAAAAACATGACTTAAATATTACAAATAATAGAGAGCATAACAGAGTAAAAACAGAGTAAAAATTGTTTAAAGTCATAATATTTCAGGTTCTTTTTTTTCTTTTTTTAAAGTTCTGTATAGTTTTCTGTTTAATTAAAAAAAACTACAATTAATACATATTTAAAAAATGCAAATTATGCATATGACTACAAAAAGTTTAAATAGTAATATTTAGTAATAGTAATAAAGTCATATTTTTGCATTTTTTTTAAAAAAAATCTAACATTTTCAGTTTAACTTTTAAATTATATGATGGTTGTTAGAAATGTTCTGTTTGTCACAAAAAAATTATATATTATAAATAATAACAATAAAAGTTGTAGATAATCAAAAATGGGCAGTCTTTTTGTTCTCAAATTATAACTTTTATATAACTGATTTAAAACAAAAGTTGCTAACTAACTTGTAATTCTAGTATAAACAGTTTATGCAACTGACCTCTGTTGATTATCACAAATATGATCAAATAAAAATTCCATCATAATAATAATTCCAAATAACTCCACTGTTACAGAGACTGAACACATCAGAATCCAAATACTTTAAATGAATAAACTGAAAAAAGCTAAGTAAAAGAGAATGGAGTTTCATGGTTTGTGTGAAAGTTCGACTGCACTGATGTTGTGATGCAAGCGTCTGACCAGCAGAGGGAGTCCTGATCCGCTGCCAGAGCTCTGAGACTGTTCGATCAGATCCTTCAGAGATTCTCCAGCAGGAATGAAGCTCTCATCCTGCTCCAGACCCATGCTATAGCGCGCACGCGTCCCCTGACGCTGATATCTGACACACAGCAAACACAGGACATGCATTCAAGTGACTGACTCCTGTGATGAAGACTGCTGAGAGTGATGATGAAGATGAGGAGGAGGATGTACCTGTGGTAGCAGTATATGACGATGACAACCAGCATGATGAAGCAGACGCTCATTGAGATGAACAGAGCCATGTGATGAATTCTGCTGTCCTGATCTGAGAGATCACAATCATGTGTGTGAGCACAGAAACACAGAAAAGCTTAATCTGAGGTTTATATCTAGTTAATCATGACTAGTACTACTACTGATAGTGATGTGTTGAAACTGGTGTCTTAAAGTATCTTCCACTCAGAACAGCCTAATAACAGCAGAGTGTTTTTCACAGTCAAATGTACAATATTTTGAGGAAAATCATGTTTGAAATGTGTTTCTGGTTCTGTCGTTCTGTTCTCAGGTCAGTGTGTGTTCAGCAGGGAAACTGAGTCGTAATCGATCATCGTCTTCCTGCAGCGCTGCGCTCCAGTTTCTGACGGACGACACCGGTGAGAGCCCAACGCAGGACGCCACTCGCTGGGACTCTAACCTTACACTCAAACACACACACACACACACACACACACACACACACACACACACACACACATACTCTCTCCCTCTCACACACACACACTCCCACAAGCATGTGCACACACACAGACACGTGCACACACACAGACACGCACACACACAAACACACACACACACACACACACTCACACACACACACACGTTTGTTTTGCTATACTTGTGAGGACTTTCATAGACTTCTATTGTTTTTATACTGACCTAACAATATTTTCTATCGCCCTACACCAACCCTACCCCTAAACCTACCCATCACAGAAACCTTTTCGCATTTTTACATTTTAAGATAAACTTCATTTAGTATTTTTAATAATTTATTTCCCTTATGAGGACCAGCCAAATGTCCTCACAAAGTCAAAAATGTCAGGTTTTATTATCCTTGTCTGGTCCTCACAAGTATAGCTAAACAAGCGCACACACACACACACACACACACTCTCACTCTGAGGTGTCACAGAAAGACAGCTCTCAGGAAATTCAAGCGCTCCCATGAGATGCCGTGTCCTTTTCATTAGAGCAATCCCAGCAGCCCCTGCTGGCCAAAAGCTGTGGTTTGTAACAGTTTAACCTGTCAGAAACCATCAGCCCAGAGACACGTGTGTGTGTGTATGTGTGTGTGTGTGTGTGTGTGTGTGTGCGTGTAAAGATGAATTTTGATTATAATATTGCCATGAAGAATTGTTTTACAGAGAAATGTGTATGTATACCTGCAATTTATCATTTATATTTGTCCACAAAACTTAAATTAAGCTTTCAGATCATGAGATCATCAGAATCATCTCAGTCTCAGTCAAACGTGTGACTGGTCGTGTCAGGAGTGTGAAGTCGTTATGTTTGGTGTGTTTGTATGAATGCTGCTGTGTCTCACCTGGTCTCTTGAGCGGAGGCAGCGTTGGATGCAGGTCTCGGTTACAGAAATCCTGATCCGTGCAGCACTCCAGGACCCTCCTCAGTTGAGCATTCCCAGTGTCCTGATGAGAAGAGAGCATATGTTCATATCAGACAGACAGACACACACACACACACACACACACACACACACAGACTGACAGACATATACACACACACACACACACACAGACTAACAGACAGACGGACAAACAAACAAACAAACAGATACAGACAGATGGAAACTCACCCTGCACTGAAACTCTGAGCCCACTAACCCCAGACAGCCGGATGTGAGCAATGGAGAGCTGCCCTCCTCTTCCTCCACCATAGTGAAGCAGTAACCATCAGTCCTGCATCATCAGCATCATCAGCATCATCATCATCAGTATGTTAAGATGAGCACTGGGTAAAACCTCTAAAACCAGAACTACAGTAATAATAATAATAATAATAATTGTATTATTAATTATATAACATTATAGAAAATAAATAGATATATAATAATGATAAATGTGTAAATACATTATAAAAAATACTACTACTACTACAACTACTACTACTAATATTAATAAATAGTTATATAAAAATAGACAAATGTTTATTTGTCTTAACATTTTTGTTATTTTCATGTGTTAAATTATACATATTGCATATAATTTTAATAATAAATATACATATTATATAAATATATAAATACGTTTATAATACTTTATATATATATATATATATATATATATAAAAAACTAAGATATATAGATATATAAATTAAATATATATTAAATAATAAGATATATACATTAATAATAACAATAATTTAAATACTTTTTAGACAACAACAATTATAATAACAACAATAATAATAATTATTATTATTATTGTTATGCATATTGTTTACGCTCTGTTGTAAATCATTCTGTACTGTTTTTTATGCATTTCCAGTGAATGTTAATGACGTTTGATGCTCATTGATTTTACCACAGCAGGGGTCGCCAACCTTTTTGTGAGTGAGGGCTCCCTGAAGGGATAAAATGGTCTCAAGGGCTACTAGTTTGATATACTCCAAATAAATAAATAAATAAAATGATAAATATCATTTTATTTATCATTGTCACATATACATACATACATGACATAATGTTTTCTCACAAGTATTTTCAATGTTTTTATCAATCCAGAAAAAAATATTTCTGAAAAATTTATAAAAATGGGATATCACAATATTTTTTTTTCCTTGTCATACAACATTGGTATTTATCATTATATTAATTTACCATTAATGGGGAAGGAAATGCTTTCCACATGTTTGTTAGACCTTGAGAATGAAAGTAAACATAACTTTGTTCACAATTAAATTCCACAGAGGACCTACCTTTTAATTTAGGGCCCCAATAAATACATTTCATTTTTCCCTAAATTATGTGTTTTCCTTTTGATTTTTAATGGATTCTGTGTTTTATGATTCAGTACAAAAAAAAAATTTGCATTTTCATTTTATCAGATAAGATACTGCACAATGGAACTGTATAAATTAATAATAATAAAAAAAAATAACTTGGTTGTATGATATTCCTTAAAATTATATTATTAATATTATTATTAATATTACTATGAGAATTGCATTTTAGTATACTAATATTATCGGTCAAAACGTATTACAAAAGTCAAATATATAATATACTGTGTATATAATCTATACAAAAGTTAAACGGGGCTTTTATTTTGGCGGTTTGTCGTGAAGGTCTTTCAGTTTTGGTTTTAGTTTCACCGTGTATTTGACGGTAATTTTTCTCAAATGAAACTGCATAAAGCTGGTGAAGTGACTCTCAGAGCAGCTCTGGAGATGAAGTACATGTCCATGTCCTCATATATTGAGGCACAGATGCTGAAAACACCGCGCGTCACGTGTGTTTGAGTTTGTGTATCAGACGAAACTACTCCACGCATTCACACAGAGACACACAGAACATGCAGACTTATTAGCGACATGCACTG
>JAFVLL020019715.1:0-11950 GCA_021397915.2 Tor tambroides
TCCTCTCCAAGTCATTAAGGTTTCGAGGCTGATGTTTGGCAACTCAAACCTTCAGCTCCCTCCACATATTTTCTATGGGATTAAGGTCTGGAGATTGGCTAGGCCACTCCAGGACCTTAATGTGCTTCTTCTTGAGCCACTCCTTTGTTTCCTTGGCCGTGTGTTTTCGGTCATTTTCATGCTACAAATAAAGTGTAACCGTTTTACCTATCTGTAGGTTGTCTGTTTCTGACATCCATTTTGTCTGGTCTGAAGGCTAGGTAGGTAGTTACAGATGAATTGCCTCCAAAATGATGAATGCCCCATCAACAAGATGTTGGGTGTAACTGGGTCAGGGTCAGCTATGTCTGAAGATGTGTAACCAAGGGGTTTGGCATTGAGGATCCCCTCAATTTCAATGAGAACAGTCCGAAATACTTCTTCCATGACCATCTGTGCTCCAAGGGTCACTTGCAGGGCTGTTTTCAGGGACCGAATTTCCCGCTCCCAGCATCCACTGAAATGTGGGTCATTAGGTGGATTGAATGTAAACTTGATTTACTGGCTTGCAAGTTGAGCTTGGAGCTCAGGTTGAAGAGCAGCGTAGGCATCCCGAAGTTCCCTTTCCCCATCTTTGAAATTCGTTACCTGATCTGATAGGATTTCAAAGAGTTTCCCTCGTCGAGCAATGAAGTGACGAAGGGTCATCAGGAATGAATCACAGTCCATACTTGCGAGTAGATCATTATGCACTGCACAGGTGATCATACACTTGAAGATGATCCCCCAACGCTTCTCATTTTGGCGTCCAACCTTTATGAGATAAAGACCGAAGCAATCTATACCGGTTGAATAGAAAACTGGCTGGTGAATTCTTAACCTGGCAGGTGGGAGGTCTGCCATCCTGGGGGGATGTGGTTTGGCCTGCCATTTTTGGCATTCTGTGCATTGCCATTGATTATATCTCACTGCTGCTCGTCCTCGTAATATCCAGTATTTTCTCCTGAGCTCTGCAAACACCCTCTCTGGTCCAGGCTGATGCAAGCGGTCATCGTAGTCTCTGATGATCAGCTTGTTGAGCGGGTGATGTGGGTCAAGGACAATGGGGTGAATGGTATCCTCTTCTAGTTGACTGATTTGTCTAAGGCGACCACCAACTCGTATGAGATTTTACTGTTATCTAGTTCTGGGGCTAGGCACAGCAGTCGACTATTGCTTGGTAGAGATTTACCAGATTTCAAGTGCAATATCTCATCGGGGAATGATTCTGCCTGGATCTGTCAGAGGGCTGTGAGCTCAGATTCTTTATAGTCTTCTGCAATTGCGATGGAGGGAGAGCTTTCAGCTGATGGTTGTATAAGAGCATTTAGGTAGTCTGTGAAGCTTCAAAATTGATGAGGATCTGGCAGTGACAGAGCAGAAGTTAACAGTCTAGAGAAGGTCGACTTCTTTAGCTCACTGTCTTGATTTACATGGCTTAATGCTGGCATCTCTGGGCAGCGGTCTGGTGTTTGTCTGAGGAATGCTGGGCCTTGGTTCCATCTGCTTTCTCTGTTGAGATTAGAGGGAGACTTTCCTCTTGCAATGGCATCTGCAGGGTTGTCGGCAGACTGTACATAACGCCAGGTGTCAGATTCAGTCAAGTTCTGTACCGCTGCCACTCTGGTCCCCACAAACACCTTAAAGCGTCAGGAATCTGATAAAAGCCAGGTTAGCACTGTGGTAGAATCAGACCACAGCGTAACACTACTGGGTTGTATTGTTAGCTCTGCCTTCAGGACTTTAGCAACCCTTGCACTATCACCTTGGCTCGAGTGGCGAAGGCTACAGTGTAGCCAAGGGGATCATACTGGCTGGCAAGGATCTGGTAGATGCTTTGCATTGTGGGCACTTGACTGTCTGGTTTGCATTGTTTTTAAGAGAGGGTATCTGATTGGCAATTCCAGTGCAGGCCAAGAGTTGATTCCTGAGCTTCTTGGTGGCCTTCGCTGAGCCAGAGGATGCTACTCTGACACTGAATGTTGGCTGGCAGATGGCTGATAACTGAAGGGTCTTTGCTAACCCACTGTCGTAGCTCAAAGCCACCAGATGCTAGAAGGCTGCGGAGTTTGTCTACAAGATTCTTGGCCGTGTCACAGGGAAGCAAAGCTCTGGAGGCAATTGTCCACATAAAATGACTTCTCCACTGAAACTCGTCTCTCCTCTCCTGGTTGTGATCTAAAACGTGCTTCTGTAAAGCAAACGAGACACAACACGGACTGCAAGTGGTCCCGAAAGGCAGTACCTGCCATTCATAGACATCTGGGATTCCGTCTCTTTGCATGTCTCTCCAGATGTATCTCAGCAGTGGTTTATATTGTAGCAAGAGGCGTACCTGATGGAACATGCCACGGATGTCACTACTGATGGCAACAGAGTGCTCCCCGAAATGCAGAAGGACTGCCAGGAGAGATGGACCAAGTGTTGGACCAGGTAACAGGAGCTCATTCAGGTTGTGCCCTCGGTATGAGAATGAACAGTTAAAGACCACCCTGTTCTTCCCATTATGTTGCACCATGTGGTGCGGGATGTACCAGGCTTCCTTTGTTCTGTCCACTTGCTCCTGACTAAGTTTGACAACATACCCAGCTTGCACTAGCTTGGCCATCTCCTCTTGGTATGCTGCAGCTAAATCAGGGTCCCTTTCCATCCATTTCTCGATTCCTCTCAACTGTGGCAGGACAGCTTCATTGGTGCAGAGACGAGGCATGTTCTTGACACGGAGCAGAGGAGTAGCGTATCGGTGGACACCATTAACATCCACCCTCACTGTGTTTTCTTGCAGAAACTGAACGGACTCTTTGTCTTGGCGTGACCTGGTGATCACCTTTTCACTCTGGTAGGATAGAACATCCATTTGCCACAGTCTCTCCACATTTGCATAAAGGTCTTTGACAGACCACAGCAAGGTGAAGAAGCATTGATCAGGGGAAAGATGACTGCTCAATTCTTCAGTTGGACTCTGCAGTGTCCATCCCAGACGTGTTCTTACTGCTGCTGGCCCACCAGGGGGCCCCAGTCGGACTGGTTCTATGGGTGTAAGGAGGTGGGGGCAGTCAGAGCCAATGAGAAGAACAGGATGTACCTTGTCCAGCTGTTGTAAAGGTAACCTGGCAAGATGCTTGAATTTCCATTGCAGGATACTGACTGGGTGTTTATGTTCTGCCAGACCAAGTGCTTTGGCAGTGAAGGCATTACGGATCTTGTAAGCTTTGCTGGGGTTAACAGTTGGGGACACAGTAAAAATCACTGCCGCCCCGTGAATGACCTAGGTGTCCTGTCTCACTGTACGGAGTACAAGGTCCTCTGGTTCCCCCACAGGTCTTAATTTCTGCACTGCATCATGCAAAATGATGGTCCGCTCTGATCCATCATCTAATACGGTGTAGGCCTCCATTGACACGTTGCCATTCCGGATCAGAACCTTAGTCACTTTGAGCAGCACTTTACTGCCGGAGGTTGGGCGGTCAACATATAAAACTGCACTGGAAGGAGCTGCACTTGGCTGAGATGGCTTGCCCTGGTCATTGACATCATGCAGTACCAAAATGTGCTTCTTGTTGCAGGTTGGGCAGGGAGTCTTTAGTGTGCAGTTAGCTGCTTGATGTCCACGACCACAACGCCAGCATCGGTTCTTTGTCTTTATCCAGTCTATCTTCAGGTCTTTGCTAAGAGCTTGAAGTTGTCACAGCCATTCAGATAATGTTTATTATTGTCACAGTATGGACAATAAGCTCTCACCTTCTCTTCTCTGACTGAAGCTGGTTTAAACGTGGCTGACGACGTTGGAGTGGAATATGACTTGTCAGTTCCAAGTAGAATGGTGGTCAGTCTGCGAGGCTGCTTAGACTCTCTTCTCACCTCTCTGCCACGCACTGAAGATTCCTGCCTTGGGTAACAAGCGTATTGGCTATTGTCTTCCTGTACTTGAAGCTCATATTCCAGCCAATCAGCAAAGTCCAGCAAGGTGGGAATAGTGACTTGCAAAGGGTGGGTGTACAACTTGAAACTCGATCTCAGGTCCTGCATCGTTAGGCAGGATGTCCTCTAAAGGGATTCTCAGTCTTGAAAACTCCCTAGGGTCAGAAGACATTAGGGAGGGGATGGTAGGGGCTGGATCTCTGTAGATTTTCTCGTGGGTAGATGAAGGTAACAGATGTTCAGAAGTGTATTCAGCTTTGTCTGGCCTCCTCCATTCCTGTGATGGAACCACGGACTCAGGCAGCTGAGGTGGCTGGGAATATGGGGAGAGTTGGGATACCTGAACTGAGCTGAGTCACTATAATGTGCTGTAAAGGAGGGTCTCTCATGAGGGGAGGAAGAAATGTTCATGTTTCTCAGATCTTCGATCAGCTCTGAGCTTTCCTCTGGCACAGCTGGGTGTGGTGGTCTCTTAATGGCGGATGGTGGCAGCCTGGAGCATGGAGCTGGTATTGTGCGGTCAGTGCTTTGTGTAAGTTCCTCTCCCTATTGGACACCCCTGATTTAGGAACAGGTATTAGCCCATCTGTACACAAAATATACCACATTATGTCATGGTGACTCAACTGGCACCAAATGCTATGAATGACCCTAATATCTGTTTTTTTTTCTTTTCTCCTTGCATTTTTGCTGCAGCTATTTCATGTCTTCTCATGGAGGTTCTTTAGCTGTTCAGGAGTGACAGACAGTGAACCAGCCAAAAGTCAGAACGGGAACCAGCCAAAAGTGACCTCAATCTTTTCAGTGTTCACAATATAGTGGACTCAAAAGATTACCCTTTTTTTTTTTTTTATTCTTGGTCCTCTTCAGCACTTAAGTGATTTCAGACCCTTTCCTGTTCACACCATAACTTCATAAGAATCCAGACTCCATCTTTCTGTGCAGCAGTGAAATGCTGGAGTCTAACCTACTGTAAAATTTGGAAGATGAAGTGGACAGGGAAGAGGGTGAGGAAGAGCTGGCAATCCCTGATCATGTCAGCTGTCAAGATGTTCAGAGCTTTAACAACGTGTTTCAGTCAATTTTAAAATTAAAAGTGAATATTATATATTAAGTTAATTCAGCTTGCTTTTTCCTCAGTTAAGATGATATTAAAATGTTTCTTTGCTACTAACTTTATATTGCTACTATATTGTTGCACTGCTTTCATTGACACTTGCGCACGCACACACATCACTCACAGAGAGACACAGAGAGACACCTCAGAGACACACAGATCGGAGATTGTGCTCACACACAGAAATATTCATGAGCATGGACACTTGTCAATGCTGCCGTGCAAGTTTTATTAACCCTAAAAAGGGCAAAATCATAAAGAGACATCAGAAAATTAATTTATTGCTATTTTCCATCTTATTGGAACTAAAATAATCTTTTAAAAACTTGACTCTTATATTTGATTTTAATGTTTGTATCCCCTAGGATATGTCACCTTTTGGGGGGTATAAATTCACTGAAAACAGAACACTTGTTTATCATTGCTTGTTACAACATGGCTGTAATTCCTGAATGCTTTGGAATACAGACCTTTGCTTTCATCTTTCTCAGCTAAAGTCCATACTGCCAAACCATTTCCACAACAAGTTCCACAACAAGTTCAACAGCACATTCCATAACATGTGTCTGGAGTGCTGTTGAACTTGTTGTGAAAATGGTTTGGCAGTATGGACTTGTGCAGAGAAAGATGAAAGCAAAGACTGATACATACTCAGGTCATACAGATCTTTTGATTTGCACCATTTTCATTCTGCTGCCCTGAGTTTAGACCGATGCTCAGAAAGAACATCAGATAACCAGATGTTCTTCTTTATGGAATGCCAGCTCTGACATAATTAGAAATAAATAAATAAATGTACAAAGAAATGTAAAAAAGCTAATATATATATATATATATATATATAGTATAGTATAGTATAGTATAACTTTTTTGTCCACCTTAGCGGAAAATTGTCTTTGGCTTACCAACATAGCAAGATTAATAACAACATACATAGTAAAATAAAATCACAATAACTAGTCACGTACACACATAACATAAAAGAAAATAGAAAGATAAAGTTCAAGCCTTTCACACTGCTTAATTAAAAAGTTGCTGAATTAATGATTCTAATTGCATTGGGGATGAAAGACCTTTTAAACACATTTTTATTTGCTAGAGGAATATGGAGCTTATAATATGACAAAACTATTTGAATTTGAATTGTGTAAATTTGAATTATTGACAAGTGTCATTTAACAAAACTGAATATTATGTGTCATTTAACAGTTCTGAATTTGTTTTTTTTTAAACTTGAATAATGAACATTTGAAATTTAACACAACTGAATTTTTTTTATGGCAGTTTTTTTAATAGATGTATTTTCAGACAGCGGATTTTTTGTTCTGAAGTCTTTGACTGCAAATATGCAGTTTTTAAAAATACAGCTTCAAGTTTTCAAGATGAAGAAGAAATTCGGAACATCAAATTCAATATTTAAAATTCAAAGCGCAGAAATTCAGATCGTACAGAAAGTAGGTCAGAGGGCATCCACAGGGAAGAGTAGATGATCTCCGAAAAGTCGAACGAAGCATTTACTGCGACCGGGAGGGGATATGTTCGGTTCACTTAGGCTAGTTTTGTCCTGACCACAACATATTAACTCGTGGGAGCGTGATTATATGTCGTGGCCACGCGATGTGAAGTTGAGGGAACATCCATTTCTCGTGGCCACGAGTTTAATGCGTAAATAAACCCGCGTGACCATAGCAACCTGGGATTATCAGAGATGGATAAAACATTTTTCTCCATTCCACAGTCTTGTAAGTCCGATCGTGTCTTTTTATTTAATATTTGTATATTATTATTATAAAACTGTAGGCTAATAATAATATTATAATTATATTATATTAACTGGTTAGGGTTATATTTTTATATTTATTGTTATATATGTTTATTTCCCTTTCAATTCGTGTAGAGCTTTACCTAATTAACGTTCTGTATAATTATTATGCTACCATATTTTGCAAATACTGTAAGCGCTTATGCCAATGAAGTTTTGACTTTATGATTGTATTTACGCCCGTATGTGACAATGAGCATGTTGTTTGCATTTACAAATGAAACTACGCAAATGATTAATTCCTCAACGAAACACTATATTTATAATAGTCTATTAATTAGCCGAAATAAAATTAAATATATGTTAAATTCAACCTTTAAACTGCACTTCCAGTAAAAAATTCCTGTAAGTCATATAGCATAATCAAAGCTTTATTGGCATGTCGGCATTTACAGTAGGCTGTAGGCTATAACCAATAATAATAATAATAATAATAATAATAAACAAATGTTATGGAAAAAGACGATCAGCTAATGGACTTGGGATGGATAAAAATGTTTTCTTGTAGGCCTATTTTATTTTATGTACTTTATGTAATTTATTCATGATAAACTTCATTCCAATGCTGTCTACATCGCGAGCAATACAGTCCGGTAGCCTAGGCCTATGGTTAAAATAATTTAATAATGTTACAATTTGTAATAATTAATATAATAATCTCTTAATTCAAAATTAAATATTAATAAATCCATCTCTGATAATCCCAGGTTGCTATAGCCACGCAGGTTTGTTTATGCATTAAACTCGTGGCCACGAGAAAAATATGTGGTTCCCTCAACATAACATCTGGAGGCAGAGTCCTGCACGGGTCCTGTTTGATACCCGCACCCGCAGTAATTGACAGAACACCCAACCCGTTCGACCCGAACCACACCCGCATTAAATCTTTTACATGAGGTAGACAAAACTCATTTATTAAAACTTTTATTCAAATTGGAAATAGCGAATAGTGAATAGCAGGAAAGTGGGCGGTTTCGCTGGCGGTCCGCAAGCGGTGCTCGTGCACCCAAAATCACAGAGTGCCGCCAGAGATAAAAAAAAATAATCTTTAACCAATTTCCAGGCAGATTATTAACAACCAATGGAACAGATCATGTAGGTAGTGTTGAAAACATGATGAAGATCATTTAAAATGTAATAGAATTCCCATTAGATGATCCATCAAAAATGTTTTGCAGAGATATAAATGAAGAAAGAAAAAAAATCCAGAGCATGCGTGTACAAGTTGGTTTGCCAGGTAAAAATACAATTACGTGTAAAATGTCATAGTTAACTGTGTCTGACATGAAAACTACGCTATAGCTAGTCCCATGAAATGAGAAATAGCATTTCATTTCTTTATTTAACCAGGTTAAAAAAACTCGTTGAGATTAAAATCTCTTTTGCAAGAGTGACCTGGCCAAGAAAGCAGCAACAAATAACATAGCATGTACAAGTTTACATCATAACAACAAAACACAACAACAATTCACCAAAGGATAAAACACACAGCTTGTTAAAAGTAACTTAAATTCGTGTAATGATGGAAGCACGGTTAGCTTTAGCCCTTAAATGCATACCTCGGGTCTTTAGCGACCCAGTACATCATTCTCTACCCTCTCCCTCCTTCATTCTTTAAAGTTAGACATCAGCTTTCTTAGTATTCCTCAATCTATGCATTATAAACAATATAAAAAGAAAAAAAATAGTAAAATATAAAAGAATGCCTGTTTTCTGATTAATTTTTTGTAAAAAGTGTATAGGGTCGCTAGAGACCCGAGGTATGTAAATGTGTAAGTATTTTTTTCCGCGCAACTATATTTACATATCTGATGACTCAATATGTGCAATGCATCTTTTTTTCCTCAAGGTGGCACTGTTTGATACACAATGATGAAGTGGTGTTTCACTCATAATTACCTCAGGCATAAAACAAACGAATATCATCAGCAAAAATTGAACTGGTTTGAATGGCTTTACTGCAGAGCATTACTATAGGCAATGAAATATAAATATCACTGCCATTTGATGGTGGATGTGGTAAATAAGCTGCCAGCGATCAAACTATTGATTTTGAAGTCACTGAAAATGGTAGTTTTGCGAATATGTTTGAGATCGCGAATATGAGGCAGAATGTACTGTGCAAGTGCGCTCACGATGACGGCGATGGTACAATCTGCTCAAATTGAACCCTTTCAAAAAGTTTCAAAAGGTAACGAAATATGCTTTATTTTATTCTTCTGTAATGGTTCTTAAAATATCAAGAGAGTTTTTTGCTATTGCAGCAGTTTAGGATCCATCCGTGCTGGATATATAGGTCTGGGTAGCTAAAGACCCGAATATGTAAGAGTGATTGGTGAAACATTCATGCATTTAAGGGTTAAAATGCTTTAAAGATTATTCCAAGACACAGTAGCATTATATCCAAAGCCCTTTTTTCCTAGCTCTGTTCGCACACGAGGGACTTTAAAATGTAACTGATCATTGGAAAGTAATGAATAGTGTACCTTTGATTTAGAAAAACTCAGAGACAAATAGGAATGACACATATAATAAATTTCCGTTATGTTCCGTTATGTAACTATGGCAATGTCTGCCCCGAGACCACACAAAACACTTCCACTAAGAAAGCGGCAGCCGCGCGGCGATTCCAGGATTACCTCGACAAAATGATCGCGTGGCCACGACATATAATCACGCTCCCACGAGTTAATATGTTGTGGTCAGGACAAAACTAGCCTAAGTGAACCGAACATATCCCCTCCCGGTCGCAGTAAATGCTTCGTTCGACTTTTCGGAGATCATCTACTCTTCCCTGTGGATGACCTCTGACCTAAATTCTGATCTGAATTTCTGCACTTTGAATTTTAAATATTGAATTTGATGTTCCGAATTTCCTCTTCATCTTGAAAACTTGAAGCTGTATTTTTAAGAACTGGATATTTGCAGCCAAAGACTTCAGAACAAAAAATCCGCTGTCTGAAAATACATGTCTATTAAAAAAACTGCCATAAAAAAAATTCCATTGTGTTAAATTTCAAATGTTCATTATTCAAGTTTTAAAAAAACAAATTGGAACTATATTCGTATCACATAATATTCAGTTTTGTTAAATGACACTTGTCAATAATTCAGATTTACACAATTCAAATTCAAATAGTTTTGTCATATTATAAGCTCCATAGAGGAACTCTATAACTTCTACCTGACTTCAAAAGCTCAAACTGGCTGAAAAGAGGATGAGAGCCATCTGCAAGAATGACTCTCACCTTCTTCTTTGTCCTCTCTACATAAAGTTGTGTTAATTGATTCTGAGGCCTGCCCATTATATATATATATATATATATATATATATATATATATATATACAAAGAAAAGTAAAAAAAGCAAAAATAAATGATTATTTATAATTTTATTTCCTTATTTATGTATTTTTTATTTTTTTACACAATTATTTATTTTTTCTTTTATTTATTTATACATTTATTTCCACTTTTATTTATTTTCACATTTATGTATTTATTTACGTATTTATTTATTTAATTATTTCCACATTTATTTATTTCTACATTTCTTTGTCGGTAGGGTAATGAGGAGGGCGTGTTTTACCTCAGGAATAGCAATCGAGCCAGAGTAGGCGAGGGGTAAGCTTTGAGACCACAGTGACACCTTGTGGTGCCCAAACGAAGTACAGGAAGTGTAGCTTACATGACGCGCCTGTTGATAGTGTGGGATGAATGACTTAGATGGGCAATGTGGCCAAAATCTTATACCAAGGGTTATTATTTCAAGTTCAGTGGGGGATTGTTACGAGAGAGAAAAAAACCCCCGGAAAAAAAGCCTATCGTTTTTACTTAAAACCAATTCATTTTTAATCCCTGATTTTAGACATACATGAAATAATATATTATTGTTTGACTAAACGTTTAAAAATAACGCTAGAAATGTTATAATTAAGGGAATTAAACATAAGCCTAGGCATTTGAAAATACATAATGAAATGTGTCTTAAGGAATAATTCCAAAAAGAAAGAGTAGCATCGGACTAATGCAAAACATATTCAAGACACGTTGCTGTGACATTTATTAGGAACACCAACATAGCAGGAAAACTAAAGTTTTCTGTTATATTAAGCACAAACTAAGAAAAGTAAAACAAACCTTAACATTTCAATAGCTAAAAGCACCGTGTTGTCCGCAGTGTTGTCTTTGGTGGGGCGGGAGTGGCTGTGGGAGCGCGCTGCGGTTTTTGTGAGTGTTTTTGTTTGATTGTTTGTTTGTTTTTGGTTCTGCAGAATTTGTCCAGTCGTGACGCACCAGTCGTTAAGTGTGTAGACTTACTCAGTCATGGTGTGTGCTCCTCTCTGACTGTCAAAGAATCTGCTCCAGTCGGTGGTAACGGTCTTTTGTGTTGAGGTTGAATCCAGGGTTCCCACTCTTTCATGAACACCAGATTCAAGGACTATCAAGGACCTTTTAAAGCACCATTTATTTTATATCAAGCACCTATCAAATTCACACCCCAGCATATATAGTGTCATGAAATACCTTACAGTGCTTAACATTTCACTTACACTTAACATTTACATTTAAAAAATCAGAGTAATATTTAGAATCTTCATAAATTCTGAGCAGTCGTGTTCAAAGGAATTTAATGAAATCCATTGAAGTCAGTAGGCTGCTGGTAATATTCAAATACAATTTCTAAAATATTGATGAAATAAGCATCAGACTGGTTTTGCTGTAGTTCTTCTACAAGATTAAAATTTGAAAGAATTTCTAAATTTTTAAATTAATAAAAAGTGGTTAAATGTTGTAATACAGTAAAACCTGTTAACATAAATTTGCACATTCTCTCAAGAGACGTTACTCATTAATAAATAAAGTCAAAATTATTTTGTAAATTGTAAATTTGTTTGCTCCTTGGTTCCCCTGTCTTTTATAAGCCTTCAGGGTCCGTGTACGTTTTGATCATTTCATTTCTTATTTGGAGCGGAATAACGAGAAATGAGAAGACGGCTCGTTTGTTCGTATTTTTGTTTCATTCAACAAACGGAAAACGAAATTTTGGCTTGATTTCTCATGTTTCGTTTG
>JAFVLL020019716.1:0-24863 GCA_021397915.2 Tor tambroides
GTTTAAGGGTGTTACCGAACTTCTTTTAGCCTAGGCCATCTTTGTGGAGAGCAACAGTTCTAATTCTCAAATCCTCAGAGAGTTCTTTGCCATGATGTACCATGTTGAACATCCAGTGGTCATTATGAGAGAATTGTACTCAAAGCACCAAATTTTAACTGCCCTAATACAAGATTCACAAATTTGTGTGGTCCTGTCAAGCAGACAAAAATATGAACATGATGAATAGGACATGTGGCTTTGCATGGTTAAACGACGTATAGCTGTTATCACTTAGGGTGTACTCACTTTTGTTGCCAGCTTTTTTGACAATAATGGCTGTATGTTGAGTTATTTTCAGAGGACAGAAAATATTTACTGCTATACAAGTTGCACATTGACTACTCTAAAATATATCCAAGTTTCATTTCTATAGTATTGCCCCTAGAGAAGATAGACTAAAATAGTTGCCGAAATGTGAGGGGTGTACTCACTATTGTGAGATACTGTATGTATTATGCAGACAGTGTTGGATACTTTGAAACTAGCTTGTCAAGCTACAAGCTAATTACACTACCTTTGTAAAAAAAGTAATGTGTGACCCTGGACCACAAAACCAGTCTTATTAAGTAGCACAAGTATATTTGTAGCAATAGCCAAAAATACATTGTACGGGTCAGAATTCTCAATTTTTCTTTTATGCCAAAAATCATTAGGATATTAAGTCAATATCATGTTCCATGAAAATATTTTGTAAATTTCCTACCATAAATATATCAAAACTTGATTTTTGATTTGTAATATGCATTACTAATAACTTAATTTGGACAACTTTAAACGGCGATTTTCTCAGTATTTAATTTTTTTTTTTGCACTCTCAGATTCCAGATTTTCAAATAGTTGCATCTCGGCCAAATACTGTCCTATCCTAACAAACCATACATCTATGGAAAGCTTATTTATTCAGAATTGACCCTTATGACTGGTTTTGTGGTCCAGGGTCACATATATTTAAAATACATTTATTTCATACTAAGTATAGTTCAAATCTATTAACAATTACGGACATATTGCTTGAGATTTACTGATATAAAAATTATAATTAAACTTTATTTGGAGTATACTACTTGTGCACAATGATAAATGCAATTTAAATACATTTTAGTATATTTATTTTTCACTACTATATAGCCAAAGAAAACTACAAATAGAACTACACTGAGGAAGAAAAAAACATATTTCCCCCTTAGGTAACTTCAGTAAATAAAAATAACTAACTATCTAACAATATAATTTACAGTATATCATATATAATAATTTAATCAAGAATGAATGAACAAACATAATTAGGGTGACAGCATCAAACTTTAACAGGTAAATTTATTCTAAATAAATCAAAAACACCCTAATTTATATAACCATGTCAAAACATAGTACATTGGTTTATTTATGAACAGTCGCCTGTAGAATTTTAGTTAGTTATTCTGTTTGTATACTGTATGTGTGTGTTTTCTAGAGTTTTAGAGAAAGTAGTAAGAGTGAGATCTGCGTTCATATATGTCTTTCTGTCTCTCACACACACACAGACACAGAAAAACACACACACACACACAGAAAAATACAATCGCACAAAATGTCGCTTGTTTGATGTCACTGCTACAACCTGTGCCCCTTAAACTTTAAAATTAAAGGTCCTCCACTCACCAAAAGGCCACATGAAGCAGCACCTCTGGCATTTGTCCGTAGCTGCATGTCTGTGTTATAAAATAATACTGTATAAAAGTATTCCTCAACACAGGCTCATTGCAAAAATGGTAAATGATATTACATTGCTTCTTGCACATTTCATGACACTTTTCAAACATATTAATGTTTATTATGTTGCTTGGTATACACATTGCTGCCATTCAGAAATGACATGCCCAGCGAGGCATTTCAGCTTGAAACTGCAGTGAACTGTATAAATAGGTATGTTTTTGGAGCTATTCCAATGAGCCTAGGTTAATATGCCACCTTAGGTTGTGCAAACTGGGTTTATATTTTTCTTTTTATCTGTTTCCAATTAAATTGTTTAAGTTGCAAAACAAAAGTTTAAGTAGAACAAAACTTGCATTGATTAATTTCCTGCCCGTTCAAAAAAATTGAAAAGACTCTTGTGATAAATTTATGGTAATTGCAGGCCTTGTTTGATGTTCTCATTGTATAAACCTGTTCTGTGTTTCACAGTTCACCCAAAGCTCCATTCCACAGTGTGGACTGATTTATGGAAATGTTTTCTTTTGTTTTTCTCTCAAATTCAAATTGCTTTGCTTTTTCCATTTGTGTCTCTCTCCATATTCTTTCCTCATCTCATCTGTTTCTCTCGCTCTATTATGTGAGGCATGAGAACACATACAGAAGCTCTCTAAAAAGATCAGTGTTACATCCCAGTCACAATAGCATCGATTCTCTTGTGCTCTCTCTTTCATGTTTCTCTGGTATTCGTGTGTGTGTGTTTTGAACTTTTGCTTGAGTTTGGTAGACTGTCCTGTTATTATCCTGCTATCATTAACCTTATGGCATTTATCAAAACACCTTAATAGCACCACAAAATGTCACTGGGCAAAAAAAATCTTATGAGACATGTAATTGTGTCTCTGTGTGCTTAAAGTAGATTCCTGGGGTGTGTAAGCCCATTAGATGGGATGTTGTATATCACAGGCATGTGTCATCAGCAAATATCAAGTTGTCTCAAGGGTTTTGATCCCCCTGCATCCATTTTCAAACATGAAGAAATTTATCCACAAAACCTTTTAATAATTTACCTACCACTGTTTTGCAGTCAGTGTACACTTAATGTAAATTAATACAGGCTTTAATTTTCCACTGAACTCAAATATTGCAGAAATATTTTGAATAATATATTTTAGTGTCAATAAAAACATATTGAAATGAAATATAACAAATAAATATATATTAAATGTATTTGAAATAATAAATTTTACACCACCATCTAATACATATTAGTGTATTCATTAACTTCGCATACACTTATATAAAGAACAACTTTACATAACTAACTCTTTTTTTTCATTTTGGTCTTGATTTATCTCAACTAGGACACCAAATGAGTCCTTATTAAGTGATTAGTGTGATCACAAGAGTCTATCTAGAATGTTCTGCCTGGACTTTTGGCATTCTGAGGCCAAGGCAGACCATCTGCCACACACACACACACACACACACACACACACACACACACACACACACACACACTCAAATACATACAACGACAATCTCACACCCTTACAGCTAACCTCTCTCTAGCTGCAGTGCAGCTGCAGTCTGTTTTTAGCAGTTTGGTCTGCCAGATACAGAGAAGAGGGAAGAGAAAGAGAAAGAGAGGGAGGCAGGCCAACAGGTGGAGAAGAAAGGTGGGAGAAATGTGAGGAGGAAAACAAGGTGACTGAAGAAAAAGGAAATGGGAGAGGTTCTGTGTTCTGTTGCCTAGCAACCGGCATTGTTCCATTTGGGGTGATGTTGCAATTTTACTGCAAAGACCAGATTACATCGTGTCAGGTGCAAGTGATTGTCCCACATACACACACACAATATCTGTGCAGATAGACTTCCACTGAGACTACTTCTCTTACAAATGCATGCTAAAACAAACAGACGTACGTGTGTGTGTGTGTGTGCGTGCACAGATGAAGTGATCAATGCTGCACACAGATCAGACACACAGGGATCACTTGGCTGTAATTAGTCTGTGATTGTGTGTGCACTGTGCATCTGCTTTTGCATTCATATGGAAGGGTTTTCATGTAAACAGTGTCATCTGTGTGTATCTGTATTGAGTGTATGTCACAGCAGATTAGCTATATGCTGCTTTGTCTCTCTTGTGTCTTTTTATGAGCATCTCTACAGCACACTCAGACCTCTTAGATTGTGGCTTAACCATTTGTTAAAAAAAAAAAACTGAAGAGAGTTCAATAAAGAGATTCATCCAAAGAGGATGAAAAAGAGTGTGAGAGAGACAGTGGGGCCCAAAAGTTCACCAAAAAAAGGAATTCAAAATCAGTTTTAATTTTAGGATTTTGAAAAACGTAAAGAAACTATGTGCACAATAGATTCAGTTATCAGTGTCAAAATGTTTGAGATGGCTAATTAAATCAAAGAAAGCAGGGAGTGACATTAAATAGAAGCGAAAAGGGAATAAGTGGATTATTCCAGCACTACACATCAGCCAGTGGTTTAAGAAGTGTTTTGTGTATTTTATGTCTGTTTTATGTTAAAATAAATCTTCATGGGCCAGATTTACTAACATTTTGCATCAGCACAAACTGTTGTTTGGCATTAAAAAAATATAGACAGCGAAACATTAGTGATGAAAGGTGTGGACAGTCATTTTTGCGACTAACCTTATTGCATATGCATTTGTAGGAGTGTCCCTTTCAGAAGCAAAATGTATGGGAGAGGAATATTTAAATGAATCGAGCAAGGTGATTTACTAAGGTTTGCAGTAGTCAGTCTAATATTTGCACCATTATTTAACACACAAATGTATGTCTGGTAACACGTTAGTATAGGGACCAATTCTCACTATTAACTATATTAGCATGCCATTATTAACATATTGTCTGTTTATTAGTACTTATAAAGCACATATTCTGCATGACCATATTCTACAGCCCAAATACTACCCAATACCTAAACTTAACAACTGCCTTATTAACTATTAATAAACAGCAAATTAGGAGTTTATTAAGGCAAAAGTCATAGTTAATGGTTTGTTAATAGTGAGAATTGAACATTAAAATAAAGTGTGACCGTACGTCTTAACCCATCTTGTGCCTGTATTGTTAGTAGTTTACATCTGATTTTCGGCTCTACACCAATTTGCACTGCTCTTTGTATACTGTGTTGGTCATTATGAAAATAATCTGGCCACGTCCGTGTTCTTTAATTTGTGCATTGTCAGTAGATCAGTTGTAGAACTTCAACACTTTTATAGGATTACATTCTCATGCTAGTTTTTGCTTTTCAGTAAATCTGGCCCCATATGAATTAAAATTTTCTATATATTTCTAGTATTTAAACATTAGTATATTATTTATAAGTTATATACAGAATTTTTTTTAAAGTTTTTGAAAGATGTCTCTTTAAGGTTGTATTTACTTAATCAAAAACATATAGTGAAACAGTAATAATGCAAATGTTATGCTTCCTTTTAATATATTAAAAAATGTAATTTGTAGTAATTTTCAGCAGCCATTACTCCAGTCTTCAGTGTCACATGGTCCTTCAGAAATCATTGTAATATACTGATAAACATTTTTTCTTATTATGAATGTAGAAAACAGTTATGCTGCTTCATATTTTTGTGAAAACACTGATACAAAAGAACAGCATTTATTTGAAATAGAAGTCTTTTGTAACAGATGTAAAGGCCTTTACAGTCATTTTTGATCAATGTAATGCATCCTTGCTGAATAAAAATAATAAATAATAAAACAAAATCTTATTGACCCCAAACGTACTATGAACGGTACTAAGCATATTAGAATGATATATTTTAAAAAAGGACAATTCCAGTACAGTTTCTCACTCAAATTGTTATGCTGATAATATAATTCGTGACAATAATTTAGAGAAATAAATGCATTTTACTAGACTTTTGGACCCTGTTGTACAGCTATACTCTGTAATCTCTTCCACATGACACAGGTGGTCTCACATTCATGGTGTATTTTGTCTTTCTCCTCAGCTCATCTCCAGTGATGCAGATGGGGCCATACAGAGAGCTGGGAGATTCAGAGTGGAGAACGGTTCGATAGATGAGGTAAGATACTTATGAAATATTGTACAGTCTGAAATGCGTGTGTGCGCACTGTATGTAATGGATTGTAATAGACTCGAAAGTGGCTAGAGGTCAACAAGGTTTTGAACTCATTCGCTTGCATACTGATGGCTGAGGGTTCAAGTCAGTGCAGCACTGCAGGCACGGGGGCGACACGATATATGTAAATACATGCGTAAGAAGTGAAGGTGGACAGGAAGAAGAGCACAGATTAAAAGAAGTGGGAGGAAGGATGAAGAAAGGAGAGAGAACGGATGTATTCATCTGGCAGTGAGCAACAAATCAAAACTGCCAGCTTTTGTGTTTTGTGAGCGTGTCTGTTTCAATGAACCACACATGCATCAGCAAAAACAATAATCAAAGCCAAGTGATTCAATCAGTCCCCAATGTTCTTGCTTTCCTTTTCTCCCTCTTTTTTCTATCTCTCTCTCTTTCCCTCCATCCACGTCCTTTTCATTTCAAGCACCAGACTGTAGCTATGACAACCTCCAATGCTTTATCCCACCAAAACAGACCTCTGATTGGTTGTTAATGATTTAGGGTGGACTGTCATCATAGTGATTAGGGTTCCTAGGGTTCCTATTAGTATATAGGGAGGCAGTTGTTTACATTGAGTTGTTTACAATTTATCAAGGTGAAAATATCAATTGGAATTTGTGCTGGAACATGATGGGATTGATTACTGGGTGAGCAGAGGTGTACCAGACATGTTTGTGTTCATATGTATGTGTGTGCCCTATGACAAAGCAATAAAAAAGTAATAGAGTTTCAGGCTAGTTGACAAAAAAGTCACTTGCCCTTTTGAGCCAGTATTGCTTTGCGGCTGAAATCTTGTGCTTCTTTGACTGTACAAATCTTACAGTTCATCCATTTTTCTGTATTTTGGATATAAATGTTTGTTTTTATGACATATTCTACATTGTTGTTTAGGATGACTATACAACCTCTTTTTCCTGGACATGTCGTGGCCGAGATTTCTAAATTACCTAAAATGTCTGGGTTTTGGCTTTGTTTTCCTATTGATTTCATGAGCCGGGTTTCTATCCAAAGCTCTATCCGATATTCCAAAATTGGAATATTGCACCATTTCCCTCCAACGAGTCATAAATCATCAGTTCCTAATAAACTGGCACTATATATCACCAAGAAAAGTAGGTGGAGCCACTGAATATAATAATTTTCATATATAATAAATTACTTGTGCAAGCAGATGAAATACAATGAATGCGGTCATTGCTTTCCGAGGTGGATGCCTGCTGTTTGGGAACGCAGTAGTGTAAAACAGTTCTGGGAGACAATTATACACAAATACTTTGATGACAGACTTTGCTCTGGCATTTCAGAATGATCATAACAACATTTCAGATGCTGTGCAACAAGATCGGTCTGCTGGTTAGTCAGGATTTGCCGCCCCATAGCGCAAAGTCACATGACTTTTTCATGCGCATGGAGGAATTTATTCGGCAGATGAGTTTCCATCTCCCATTATTCGCATTAACCCTTTTTCGCACAAGTCAAAAACCACCTCAAGCAAGCGTAAAAACTTTTTTGCAAATCAAGGAATTTTTATTAGAAATTTGGCATTTTCATCGTTCGTTTCTTATGCAATACTTAAAAATGCGCATAAAACCAAGGTGATGGAAACATAGCTATAGTTGCTGAAGGTAATAAAAGTAGTTTGAAAAGTAGTTTGACTAATAGAGTGCAGGCATTAGCTACATTTCCATTACAGATTTGCGCAAAAATTTTGCGATATTTGCTATATAAATGTTGATTAAAAAAAACTGACAGCGTTTCCATTAACGCGCTGTTAATGCGATGTTATGTGACTAAAACATAATTTTTTCCTCTCACGATAACTCATGACAACGGATGTTGGTAGGTTTACGTATATCACAGCCACTGCACTAGCCATTATCTTTAATTGGAGACGTAGGCGTGTATCTTTAGCAAAGCAGTGCAGAGAGCTGCTTCTGGAACGTGCCGCGACGCAACTGGTATAAACACAAGCATTGACCATAGAGTGGCCGCGATCAGCTCCGGTCGCAGTGTCGGAGCCATAATGCACCGCAGACCAGTACAGTGTAAATAAGGGGTTTTCCAAGCATTAATAGCAAGGAAAGCACCTTATACCAGGTATGAGCGGCCACATATGAGGTGTTTCTTGGAGGTTATAGTACATTAAAGAATGATCATGTGAGTTTTACATGCGCCAGGTGACTTGTAAATTTTCCTTTTCAGTTTTGCGAAATATTCATTTTTCGAATTGCCTGAAAATCACCTCATGTGAGCCTAAAAACATTGTGATATATCGCAGTTTTTTTTTAAATTGACGTGTTTCCATTGGTCATGTTTTCAATTCGCAATTTGAATTTGCACAATTCTGTGCATAATTGACCAATCATGGTGTGCAAGACCTACAGAGAACAGTCAAACAATGCAAATATGCGTACATATAATGTATGAGGACTCTAGAGAGCACGTCAATAGGATAAAGCCAAAACCCAGGCATTTTAGGCAACATAGAAATCATAGCCAGAACATGTCCAGGAAAAAGAGGATGCATGCTCACCCTATTGTTGTTGCAAATTCAGTTATTTGTCCAAGATAATATCTATCTGATTAAACAAAAATCGTAAAGAAAATGTTATATTTTATATATTAAATATAAAGTTATATCTGTATATATTAAACAAACATTTCTGTACTCTTTTTTTTGTTGTTGTTGGGGCCAATGAAAATGTTACAGCGCAAGTAAAAAGAAATCTGATTGATCATGGTAAAATTCTTGATGGGAATTTTTTGTAGGCCTCTGACTACATGCCTGGAACATGGAGGCGAACTGACGTCCATTTGGAGAACCCAGAGTATCACACCAGATGGTACTTCAAGTACTTCCTGGGAAAAGGTGGGATTCCACTGCCAAGTATACACACACACACACACACACACACACACATACACACACACAGATTTGCAAATTCTCTTGTATACGCATACTGTACATGCACACATCCATGTTGGGATTTGATTTCTTTGTACTCAATACAGTGTAATGAAGAGAACAACACTGTTTTGAGAAATCCCCATTCTATGATATTTTGATATTTTGATAACATGGAATAATCATGGAGAGAAATCCAGGACATTGTGCGGAAAGCCCGTTCAGCATCTGCCCCAGGACCAAGTGGTATACCGTACAAAGTATACAAGAAATGCCCGATGCTCCTCCGCAGGTTATGGAAACTGTTGCGAAGGATATGGACAAAAGGTATCATTCCAGCATCCTGGAAAAGAGCAGAGGGGTGTTTTGTACCCAAGGAAATGGACTCCTCCGACATTAGTCAGTTCCGAACCATTTCTCTCCTAAGTGTCGAATGCAAGGTATTCTTTTCTGTCCTGGCAAAAAGGATGACTACCTACATGGTGAAGAATAAATATGTCGACACATCAATCCAGAAGGGCGGTATTCCAGGTTTCTCCGGGTGCCTGGAGCATATGGGTATCCTCAACCAGCTGATCCGGGAGGCCAAGGAGAGCAAAGGAAACCTAACGGTTGTCTGGCTCGACTTGGCTAACGCATACGGTTCAATCCCGCATGGCCTCATGAGCACGGCTATGGAACACTACCATATCCCCTACCACACTAGGGGTATAATTACCAGTTACTTTGGAGGATTCAAACTACGGTTCAAAACTGCCCACTTTACAACTCAGTGGCAGGCCCTTGAAAAGGGAATCGTGACAGGTTGCACCATCTCCCCCATCCTGTTTGTCATGGGAATGAACCTGCTTATAACAGCTGCAGGAAAGGAGTCAAGAGGGCCATTAATGGAGTCCGGCATTCGCCTACCTCCAATAAGAGGCTTTATGGACGACCTTACCATAACAACACCAACCCATGTGCAAGCAAGATGGATCCTGAAGGCTCTTGATGACGTGGCAACATGGGCTCGGATGAAGTTCAAACCAAGGAAATCAAGAAGTATGGTGATCAGAAGTGGGAAAGTGACCGGCAAGTTCCAGTTGCGAGTACAGGGGGAGTTGATACCATCAATTGAGGAAAACCCAGTTAAGTACCTAGGGAAATGGTATGATGCATCGCTGACCGACAGATGTAATGTTTCCAGGACAGAGAAACAGGCAGATGCATGGCTGAGTAAGATCGAGGGGTCAGGACTGCCAGGAAAGTTCAAGGCCTGGCTCTTCCAACATGGTCTGCTACCACGACTTAGGTGGCTACTGACAATCTATGAAGTACCTATGTCAGCAGTGGAAGGAGTCGAGAGGCGAGCGAACAAATATCTCCGTAAGTGGCTCGGGATCCCACCAAGCTTCACGTCAGTAGGGCTATATACCAGGTCTGGTCAGGTACAGCTACCCCTATCATCAGTGGTGGAAGAGTTTAAGGTGGCAAAGTGCCGGGTTGTGATGATGTACCAAGACTCCAGTGATGAGAAAGTCAGAAGAGCAGGCGTCACTACGAGATCAGGACGCAAATGGGCGGCGGACATATCAGTGGCGCAAGCGGAAAGCGCGTTGAAGCTGAAGGACATCATTGGGAACCCATGCATAGGGAGGCAAGGACTCGGATCCACCCACTTCCAGCAGTGGGGAAAAGCAGACCCAAGGCAGAGGAGGGATATGATTCAAGCCGAGGTCCGACACCTGGAGGAAGAAAGGCGCAGGTCTAGGGCCGTCGAACTTGGAGCACAAGGTGCCTGGATAAAGTGGGACCTGCCGAAGCGGAAGATCACGTGGCCTGAGATCTGGAGACTGGAGCCCTTTCGCATCTCCTTCCTGCTCCGTTCAGTGTACGACACCCTTCCATCACCAACAAACCTCCACAGATGGGGAATGAGGGAGGACTCATTGTGTAGGCTATGCGGAGGGAGGGGAACAATGGCGCACATACTGGCAGGATGCAAAACAGCTCTTAGCCAAGGAAGATACAGGTGGCGCCATGACAAGGTTCTCAGTGCACTGGCTGACATTTTGGAGAGGGAGAGGCAGAAAAAGCGCCAGACCAGTTCAAGGCCAGTGACATCCATTCAGTTCATCAGAGAAGGGGAGAAACCATCAGCCCCCAAGAAGACAAAAAAGAGCCTATTGCAAGCAGCACAATCCTGGGAGATGGGAGTGGATCTGGGAAGGAAGCTAGTCTTCCCCCAGGTTGTGCAAACATCGCTGAGGCCGGATGTGGTCTTGTGGTCTGAGGAGGCAAGGAAGATAATCATAATTGAACTGACGGTCCCGTGGGAAGATGGGTGCGAGGAGGCGTATGAGCGGAAAGCCACTAAGTATCAGGACCTCGTTGAGCAGTGTAGGGCCAAAGGGTGGCAGACCTGGCTATTCCCAGTTGAGGTCGGGTGTAGGGGTTTCCCGGCGCAGTCTGTGTGGAAGACACTCACGGTTCTGGGTATAGTAGGAAGGGAGAGGAAGGCAGCTGTCCGTAGGTTGGGTGAGGCAGCAGAGAGAGCGTCTTGCTGGCTCTGGAGTAGGAGGGAGGAGTTGAGCTGGGGGCCAGGAGGAGGTGGGCAGTGACTGGCCACCACTGCTGACCCGCCAACTGGAGGGTGTTGTGGTCCAGGGTCGAAACACCCCGTGAAAGTTGGATGCCACCTGACGACACCTTCTCCTGGCTGCAAGTTACAGTCATGCACTATAGTCAGTGACTGAGTTAGACAGCATCAGTGTAGATGTATCCAACAGTTTATGGAAAAGAAAAGCTTGATATTACATAGGGAATCATTGAACAGTTCAGAACCAATTCCATTTTACTTAACCAATTCCATTTTACTTAAAAAAAAAAAAAAAAAAAAAAAATTGGAACCGAATCATTTTTATCACATATGGTACCGTTAACAATATTCCAATGTTTGCATTCTTATACTGAGGAGAACAGAGTATAAAATACTCTGACACTTTAACATTCTGCTTTATGCTTCATCACTCTCTTTTTTCCCCTGTATTTCTTTATCCCCCTTCCTCACACAAAAATACAAACACTGTTGTTCCCACACATTCTCGAGGCAGATGCTGCATTATGTCTCTTTAACTGATTTAAATCACTGCAAATACCTTCCATTCAATGAGAGGGGGATTGAATGAGAGAGAGGGAGAGAGACCAAATTCGCTACAGAGGAAGGGTGGAGATGCAGAGACAGACCAGATCTTGTCTTCTAATTGGATTTCAGCCTCTTTTCATTTGTCTTCTGTCTGTAAACCTGGTCTGTCTCAGTCCAAAATATTCTCCTCAAACAGCAGGCTTCCATCCCTTCCTTCCTCTTTCCCTCTTATTCTGATGCGCCAGGAATAGATCTAAATAAACAGGCATCTTCACAGTCACGTCTCTGAGGACAGTTCACATGGCCACAGCACTTTGGTGTGGCATCTATCAGCATCATTTTGCAGGCAGCACATCAAGACGACAGAAAAGAAAATAGCCCCAAAGAATTTTATATGCATAAATTTATATGCATTTTTTTCATGCACACTACCATTCAAATATTTGGGGTCAGTAAGAGTATTTTTAAAGAAATGAATATTTGAATTCAGTAACAGCACACTATATTGATGCAAAGTGAGAGTAAAGACATTTGTAATGTTACAAAAGATTTCCCTTTCAAATAAATGCTGTTTTGTTGAAGTTTTTTATTCATCAGAATCATTCAGTAACAGTATTACTGTTTTTTCTGTGTTTTTGATAAATGCAGCCTTGGTGAGAGACTCCTTTAAAAAAAAATCACATTTAAAAATCACACTTAAACCAAATAGCAATGTGCATCTAATAGCTAATAAAATAAAAAGCAGAGGCAGTGACTGTCCCTTCATTCTGTAGTTCATCAAAACTACGTGGGGACGGATGCAGAGAAGAACCCCTTCTTCCTGTCTGTGGTTCTGTCAGACCAGAACAACCAGAGGGTCCCACAGTATCGAGCCATCCTGTGGCGCAAGACGGTGAGTCAGCCAGTGACAGGTAACAGCATGTGTGTGCGTCACTTTTGCTCTGTGCAGTGACTCACACAACAGATTGACCTCTTCATGAAGTGACTCTACATTGTTTGGCTCTGTTGTCTCAAAGGCCAGCATGTGAAGACTAAATGCCTAAAAAACCCTGAATAGCACAGTGACACGGTATTAAATGTCACTTTCCTATGAGCAACAAGGTCTCAGGTTATAAAATCCTGTGCTGTAGCCTCCAGCAATACTGGCTTGCTGTCATTTTATGCCATGTCTTATTTCACATATTTCATATTCGTATAATTTACAAAATGTGTCCTCCTTTAGGGTACTCTAAAAATCAGCCTTCCATACAGTCCGACAAAAACACTATCAGTCAAATCTATATTAAGGTAAGTCTGTTTGTAATGCATCCTGCTTGCCTGTAAACAAATGCACATGCAAAATAAAATTAAAATGCATTCATTTGACCCTTTTCAGTGCCATGAACGTGGATCGTTTTGAAAAGGGCCCGAGGGAGATCCTTAACCCAGAGATTCAGAAGGTGCCCACCCACACCTGTCAATCAACATCACATGTCTGCTCTGTTAATTACTGTCTATTTCTGCTCTGGTTTGTTGTTCTGCTTCATAATCGCTTTAGGATTCAAACACAGGCGGTATGTGAGCTGCTGTTGCTCCAGAGAGCTTTGCCTTTGTCGAAATGTGTGCCGCTAATCAAAGGCCATTGTCAGCGGCATTCAGATATTTGAATGCATGAACACGCTCTCTGTAATGTTTGTGTAACCCACACTATTAGTGCTCCTAACTGGTGTTTAGAAATTTAACCTCGATGGAAACTGAATGATTTATTGTACTTAGATATAATCGATGTTTTGAACTGTTTTTTCATTGTTGGCAGGACTTACTGGTGCTGGAGGAGCAAGAGGTGTGTACTGTCAAATGTGTGTATGTGTTTGATTTGTGCATGCAATGCGAATAAATGACCCTCTTAATGATATCTGTATCAATTTGATAATGAATTCCCCCTGAATGCTCATTACATATGTTTGTGTGTTCTTGCAGGGCAGTGTAAACTTTAAATTTGGTGTTCTTTATGCCAAAGATGGACAGTTGACAGATGATGAAATGTTTAGCAATGGTGAGCACAGAACCGCTCCCATTATGCTCATAATACTAAATATTTCTTTCACTTTCTACTGACAACATTTGTGCTATGCACAATGCATTTGTGCTATGCATACTGTTGAATTACCAATAGCCAAACAGACAGATTTTTCTAGTTGAATGTTGTTTCAATCAGAAATATACCATATTAAGAATGTACAATGCAATTAATTATAATTCACATTCATTTTATAATATGTATGTGAACAGCATAAGGTTCATTCATGTTGGTTTTGTATTTTTGTACTTTTTTTTTTTTTCTTCCAGAATCAGGAAGTGAAAATTTTGACAAATTTCTGAATCTCCTCGGTGACACGGTCTGTCTGCAGGGCTGGGCAGGGTATCGAGGAGGACTGGACACTAAGAGTAGGACAAATACACATACAAAAAAAAAAAAAAAAAAACATTTTTACGGATCAACAGAGGAATATTTTTTCCCGTTCAAGTGAATTTTGCTTATGTTCTCTATTTATCTGTTTAGACGACACTACAGGAATAAATTCCATCTACACAGTCTATCAGGGTCATGAGCTCATGTTCCATGTTTCCACCATGTTACCTTATTCTAAAGAGAACAAGCAACAGGTAAGTTGTAGAAGACATAAGCCATAGGATGCACAGTATATTAGTACCATATAGTTTTTTGACCAATATTTTTTTTCTTTTTAATTTACACTGCCATTCAAAAGTTTGGGGTCGCTTTTAAATAAAAAAATTTTTTTTTTTTAAATTATATATATATATATATATATATATATACACACACACAGTACATATTTATACCACCAGTAACCATTCTTATATGCAGATTTCTTATTTTTATTAGTTAAAAACAGTTGTGCTGCTTAATATTTTTGTGAAAACAAAAGATTTTTTTTGTGAGATTCTTGATAAATACATCTTGAAAAATTGAAATTAAAATAAAAATGAAAAATCTTACTAACCCCAAACTTTTGAACAGTCCAGCATTTTTGTACATCAGTCCATAGTGGATATATATCCACCAATAATGAATATTTAATTTTTCATGCTTATTACCTTCCTTATTATTTTTACATTTAGATTACTTTTGTCATCATTTAAAGCTCACTCAAAGTTAACCTTTCAAAACACTAATAATTTAATAACACTGTTAAATGTAATTTTAGCCTTATTTTATTAGTCATTTATTAGTCTTAAAATACTCATTTATCACACTGTACATTATAATGTTGCTGTGCCTAAATTCACTTGTTGCATTTAAAATGACTAATTTCATATTTTAATGTTTTGATTTTAATTTACTTAGCCAATATAGTTAAATAGTATAGAATTTTAATATCTGTCATTTATCAGTTATCAACCATGACAATATTTATCAGGTTTTCGTATCAGTATCATTATCAGCCCATTCCCAATATGAGCACTACCCAAACATGATTTTCTAAAACCAGTTGTGTCCTAATAGGACTATAGACACACATCCACACATTCTGGTTCCAATAACCACCAAAAAAACACACATCCATGTAAAACCATAAACAGAATGAGAGAGACAAACAAAGAGTAGAGGACACAGACAGAGAGAAGGTGGAATGAAAGAGAAATGTGAATGATAGAGAGAAGGGAGCTGCGCGTGTTTGAGGCAGAAAGGAGGCAGTCTGTAGCTCAGTAGGTGGTGAGGGGAAAACAGGCTATATTTAACATCCAAAAGCGCTGGACATCACAGCGGTCAGTCTCTCTCTCTCTCTTTTCTCTGTTGCCTTTCCCCCTTCCCCCCTCAGCTCCATATCCTGATTACATCAAGCGTCAATCACTTCACTCTCTCTCACTTCATTCCCCTCTCTTCTCGTGATTATATCACATGGTAATCCTTCTTTCTCTTTCTCTCTCTTTCCCCCTCCTTCTGTTTCTCACTTTTTTTTATCAGATCATATGTCTGATTGAGTACAAGTAGTGCTCTTGTGCACTGGAGTGCTTGTGAAAACATTCACAATAGCAGGATTTTCAAAGTATTTGTGTCGGTTCAAGGTCTCGGCACTCTACAGCCAAGAGCCTCTTCAGCCCTTCATGTCAATAACCACCTTTACCAATGCTGAACCGCTCATGAAAAGAGCAGGAAAGCTGATGCGCTCTAAAAGTCTCTTGACGACCCCTAAAAGCATGCAGACAAACCAAACAGTCGGAAAACTCAAAAATTAAGTAGAGTTCACAAGGGAGAGTAAGTCTTGAAAGAAAAACATATTTAAAGGGAGAGTTCACCCAAAAAAAGAGAAAATTCAGTCATCATTTTCTCACCCTCATGTCGTTCCAAACCCGAATGAGTTTCTGTGGAACACAAAAGAAGAACCTTCACAGTTATTTTCCATCAAGGGCAGTTCATATTAGTGATTACACCGGTCAAGCTCCAAACAGAAAAAAAACATGCAATTCTTTGCATGTATGTGAATTGCATGCAACTGAACATTTTTGAATCTGTAACCTTTCTGAATTGGCAACATTTTTAAATGTGTAAATAGCTGTAAATGAAAAGACATTTAAGCTGTTATTTACCGATTCAAAAATGTTGCATTGTTGCATTTCTGTTCAAGTTGCAAAATTTAATTATGCAAATTAATGAACATCACAAAAAACTGTTTGCACATGAAGCAATCTTTCGATCCCATGTGTTCAAGGGAACATAATCATCACTCACTGTGCTATGTAATTGTGTTTGATAAGGCAAAGCTAAATTATTTTTTTATAGGAAATTTTTAGTGCTGGGCAACGATTAATCACATCCAAAATAAATGTTTTTGTGTACATAATATATGTGTGTGTACTGTGTATATTTATTATGTATACATGAATACACACATATGCATGTATATATTTAAGAAAAATATGTTATGTTTATATATGAAAAATATTCATATTTATATGATGGATATACATATTTATATATTACTGTAAAAATATACTGCATGTGTGAGTCTTTATATATAAATAATAATAAATATACACTGTACACACACACATTATATAAACAAAAACTTTTATTTTGGATGCGATTAATCACGATTCATTGTTGCCCAGCACTAGAAATTGTATTCACAATTTTGGAAATTTTATACATGTTATTGACAAAATTTCTACTGTGGAATGAACAACATATGGGTTTGGAAAAAGATGAGGGTAAGCAATTTTTTGGAGTTAATTGACTGATCCTAGAAGCCTCAACCCTGCTTGTCAGATGCTAGAAACATGTAGGAGTCAGTCATGTTGGTATCGTTCAAGTGTTATACGGTATGTATGCTCTTGTGTAAAGAAAAGGAGAAGTGGCAGAGAATCATAACTGAGCTCTCAGTAGAAATGAATCTGTCACTGCAATAAGTAAATACTCATTCCCCTCACAGCTCACGGTCATGCGCATGTATCTGTGTCTGGATGTGTGCGTTTGTGTGTGTGAGAGAAAGAGAATGAGAGAGATACTAGCTGGCAGAGAGGGGCAGGTGAAAAGCAGCCATGTAGTAATTGAGCTTTAAGGGGATGTTTTATATGTGTGTGTGTGTGTGTGTGTGCTCTTGAGATAAAAGATAAAAGCTCCTTTCCGACCGTAATGGTCCAGACTCATTAACGAGCTCAATTATGCTTTCTGGCTAACAGGCTTGAGGTGTCAGAGGTCATATAGCAGCTTTTGAATGTCCACACATGCACACAGACCAAAGCCACACATATAGGCATGTGCTTTTTTCAAAATTAAACATTTGTCCATCATTTCTTCATAGTGGAGAGAAAAAAAGTTGGTGTAATAGTTTCAGGTAACAAAAGCGGCCTTTTGAAATGTTTCATGAATGCATGATTATAGCTTTCATTATTTCAATCTGTGCAGGTAGAGAGGAAGAGACACATTGGGAACGACATCGTGACCATTGTGTTTCAAGAGGGAGATGACGCCTCTCCGTCCTTCAAACCCTCTATGATTCGCTCCCATTTCACACGTATCCTTCATCCTCAAGCTGAGTGGAAATGATGAAATGAGTCACTCAGTGACAGCAATTAGTCTATTTACGGGTGATGTTTTTTTACAAGACAAAATGTTAAATAATACATACAAGTTAATTTAGATTTTTATGCAAATTAGTAATTTTGCACGTCAAGGAATTATATGATTTCCTTTACATACCCCACAGATATTTTTGCCTTAGTTCGATATAATAGCCAGAATGATAGTTACAGGTATGTTTGTATATTTGAGGTTTTACTTTATGCATAGCATATATTTGTTGTTATATTTAAAATATATGTTAAATGCTGTTTTTATAAATATATTAAATATTATTATATTGTATATACACTACTGTTCAAAAGTTTGGGTTAAGTAAGATATTTTTTATATTAAAGTAATACTTTTATTCAGCAAGGGTACATTAAATTGATCAAAAATGAAAGTAAAGACATTTTTAATGTTATAAAAATTTCCATTTCAAATCATTCCTGTTCTTTTGACCTTTCTCAAAGAATGAAAGATATTAAAAATATGTTATGAGTTCTAATATTAAGCAGCACAACTGTTTTCAAAGTTGATCATATCTGCAGGTAACACTTTATTTTAAGCTGTCCTTGTTACACACATTACATGTACTTACTATTATAGTAACAATAAATTATGCGTAATTACAAGCAAGTAACCCTAAGCCAAACCCTAATCCTAACCGTATAGTAAAGTGCATGTAGTTAGTTAATTAATATTACTCAGTACTTAAATGTATAATTACACTGTAACAGGGACACCTTAAAATAAAGTGTAACCTATCTGCATATTAGAATGATTTCTGAAGGATCATGTGACACTGAAGTAGTAATGAAAATTCAGCTGTGTCTTCAAAGGAATAAAATACATTTTTAAATATATTCAAATAAAAAAAAAACAAAAAACATTATTTTACATTATAATAATATTTTAGACTTTAAAAAAAAGTACTTGAAAGGTAGTATGTATTATTTGTATCTTAATCATTTTGTTTTGTTGCAGGTTGAAGATTTTCTCAGAGGAGAGTGTGCCGCTGTTTGGCCCACCCCTCCCTTCCCCTCCATTGTTCACAGACCACCAGGAGTTCAGGGACTTTTTACTAGTTAAATGTTAGTAAATTCACCAGTACATAGAGATATTTTATAGACAGGATGAAATCAGTTGTTTTCATAATCTTTCAACAAAATATAACAACCTTTCTCTGAAAGAACACTTTTCTGCTAATGTAACCAAGCCTGTGAACACCAGCCATATCACAGCCTATTAATAATAATTCAAAGCATAAAATCTAAGTCTATTAATATTTCATGTCCCAGTGATTTTTTTTCAGTCAAAAACAGATTATATCATTTTAAATTCATTCCAAATGTCATTTCATGTTGTCTGCACTACACAGACCTCCAGTTAGAATATACACCTGTGTTTTTCTGTTGCCAGCTTTAATGGTTTGTTTTGGCTCATGAACTCCGTAAAGCAGATGCTTTCATTAAACAGACCTTGTACAATGTGTCATTCTGTTTCCTAAGGGTAATTCTGTTACATAATATTGCTACCTTTATTCTTCTGTCTACTATAGTAATAAATGGAGAAAAAGCCACTCTTGAGACCCCCACTTTTGCTCAGAAGCGTCAGCGTACACTGGACATGCTGATCAGATCTTTGTACCAGGATCTCATGCCTGACATGCCCAAGGTATGGACACAGTGTTTCTCAATCAGGGGGCCAGAGCCCACGAGGGGGCCTCAGCAAAACTGGCAAGGGGGCCTCAAAACTAAAATAAGCCAAAAAAAAAAAAAAGATATTTCAAGATAATTCACCTCTAAACAACTGTTTTTTCCTTTCTTTTGAAGAATCAGCATTCTCATTTTCTTGAAAAAAATGATATGCATGAGAAAGCCAAATTTTAGTGTGATTCCTAGACATGAAAATGCAATCTTTTAACTCCATTAATTTTTTTATAATGAATGCCCATTTTTTTCTAGTTATGTCAGGTTTCTGCTAGAAATTGTGAGTAAATATATATATATATATATATATATATATATATTTTTTTTTTTTTTTAAAAAATCCTTATCCAGTAAATAACAAACAACTGAAAGAGTTATGGGGCCTTCAGATATTATTGTGGACAAGGAAGGACCTTGGTGTGAAAAAGGTTGAGAAGCACTGATCTAGCTCAGTACTTTTCTGTATTTCACTATGTTTATCTTTTACCTCATTTCCTTTTCTGCCATATATTTTCAGATGTTTTGCACTGTTTCTTCGCACAGCTCTTTTTTAGTCTCATATACCACTCTTCCAAACCACTGAGCTTTCAAATGCACTTTCATTCTGTAGCCGCCCCCTGTCATCTGGCTCTAGAGATGGACACTGTCTTTTTATTGTTGTTTTTCTGTTGTTTTGCTCTCATATGCAACAACAAGAAAACAGTATGACTGATAACTTTTGATTTTTTAACAAATGAATCAGTTCTTTATCAAAAAGAATCATAAACAAGTCTTCTATAGCAGAATCAGAATTTGAACCATCACTATTTGATTCCTAACTCTATCTCTGATGGTTGTTAAGGTACAGTGGTGTAAGAATTTGTTAGTTTCTGCTTTGCTCTGTCTTTCTGGCTGTTTCTGGGTCCGTCTCTCAGACCCATCTTTATCTGTACCGCTCCTGTAGGTTCCCTTCTCTCCGCAGAACATGCTGAACCGACGCTCATTCAGCGATGTACTGCCAGAGTCGCCCAAATCCGCCCGTAAAAAAGAGGAGGCACGCCAGGCTGAGTTTGTTCGAGTGGGACAGGTAGGATGTATAAATAAAAATAAAATATAAAGATATCGCATGAAAGACAATGTCGCAATATGAGTAATGTCATTAATAAATATAATATTGCATTCAGGCGTTGAAGCTGAAAACTATAGTTCGAGGGGATGCGCCCACCAGTCTAGTCACCACTGGCCTTTGCAGGAAAGAGGTGAGAGGGCAAGAAGAAAGTGAGATGGATGCTGTTATTTTACTTACGTTTCATCTCTTAACTGTGTTGCCATGTTCTCTGCAGCCATGGGAGTCACAGTCGTTCTGCAGTAGCTTCCCGTATGATATAGTCTGTGGAGATTCGTGGGGACAGTCATTACTGGTCGCCACAGATTCAGCAGGGGTCATGCTGTTGGAAGGTGGGAATGCTTTTTCATTAGAAACAACACAACTGGACAAAGGAATGGTTTTCTTTTTTTCTTCTTTTTTTTTTGTTGATGGCTCATATTAATGGACATAAACACTGAGTTCAGTTCCATAATCATTCCATTAAAAAGAACAGTTAAATCAAAAATGAAAATTCTGGGGGATAAAAAAAAAAAAATGTGGAATACAAAAAGAAACTTTGATGCTGCTTTTTTTCCATACAATGAAAAGGAACAATAAGCAGGGGCTGTGAAACTTATAAATGACAAAAAGCACAAAAATACTAGTGCCAACAATTTGTACATTCTTTTTGTTGTTGTTTATCGTCTGTGAGAAAAAAAAAAAAAATTCACACAGGGTTGGAACTGTAGGATGAAAAAATTAAATATATACTACTGTTCAAAAGGGGGTCTGTAGGATTTAAAATGTTTTTGACAAGTCTCTTAAAAACAGGAATATTATTGCAATTTAAAATAAGAGTTTTCTATTTTAGTGTTTTAAAATGTAATTTATTCCTGTGATAGCAAAGCTAAACAGTCTTCAGATTCTTCAGAAATCTTTCTAATATGCTGATTTGCTGCTCAAGAAGCATTTCTTTTAATTATCAGTGTTGAAAACAGTTGTGCTGCTTAATATTTTTATGGAAACAATGCTTTTTTAGGATTTTTTCTGATAAATAGCCTTCAATGAATAGTCCTTTTTTTCAGGATTCTTCAAAAGAACAGCCTTTATTTAAAATAGAAAAATTATTTTGTAACATTATAAATCACTTTAATTGCACTCTTGATCAATTTAATGTGTCCTTCCTGAATAAAAGTATTAAATTTAGTGTTGTCAAATGATTAATCGCGATTAATCACATCCAAAATAAAAGTTTTTGTTTACATAATATATGTCTGTGTACTGTGTATATTTATTATGTAAATATAAAAACACATTTGCATGTATATAAGAAAAATATGTTGTTTATATATTAAATATTTATATATAAGATATGAATATAAATATTTTCAAAATATATACTATATGTGTGTATTGATATATACATAATAAATATACACAGTACACACACATCATTTGACAGTCACAGCACTAATTAAATTCCATAAAAAAATTAATTGCTGACTACAGACTTTTGAATGGTAGTGTACATGGCACTGTATTGTTTTTGAAACTTGAAAAAAACTGAAATCTGATTACCTCTATCTTTCCTTTTAGCCTCAGATCCACTGTTCTCCAATGCAGGTATGTAAAGCAAAACCACAACACTACAGTTGAAACAAATGCTTATAAATATTACAAATAATTTAACCCATTACATTTTTTTTGCAGTGATACTAATCAAATGTGTCTGTTAATCAAAGCAAGTGAATCTCAGTGGGGGATTGAGTTACCATGCAAACCACAAACTAATCTTGCTTTGCATGCTGGTCTAGATTCACCAACCCTGCCTCCGGTGCAGGTATTTGACAAAACCTTGACTGTCAAACAAATGCACGTGCTTGAACCTCAGGACCTCCTCATTGCAAGAGCAGATAAGGGTAAGATGTGTGTTGTTTTTATATTTATATGAGCATATGAATATGAGACAGTTCCTATGTGGGTAGAAGCAAGGGTGTGAAATGATCTGCCAAAAGAGAGAGAGCGTGAGAAAGAAAGAGACCAAAGCAAAGTGGCGAAGGAATCTGTTGGTCTTTGCTCTAATGAGCATCTTAAGCCAACAGGGAATAGCACAAAATAGTATCTCAAACACACACATACGGGAGGCATCTCTGGTTTGCATTGTCTAGACTTATAGCTCATTATAAAGAGAAGCCCAGAGAGAGATCCATGTAATTTAGAGTCTACCGCCATTTTCTATTCTGATCATTAGTTCAAAACAGTGTACAGCAAACTCTCACTCTTATTGGAAAGCACAGCTTCTGCAGAGGGAAAATAATGAATCGGTTATCAACTCGGTCACCAAGCAACTTTCATTCACTACGACAGGCATTTGAAAACCAAACATGTTGCATTGGCTGAGATGTCATTCAGTTTGATGAGACGGGTCTCTCATCTGTTGCCAGCCTGTTATCATATAGTAACAGTTCTGAAAGCTGTTGTTTGTAGAATTCACTAAACCGCTAAAACAATCACACTCATTTGAATATTTAAACTGAACAAGAGGGCTTGAGTCTTTTTACATTAAATTAAGCTTTAATTTCAATTGCTTTATATCCAATGTTGCAGGGAAAGATGCTCGACTGTATGTATACAAACTGAGCATGCTCAAACGAGGGATAGAGGAGCGACAGCTTGTCCGCACCAAGTGTGACAGTCGAGAGAACAAGCTTGAGAAAACCAAAGGTACGAAAGAAAGACTTCAATATTTGATACAAATATTTGATTTAAAATGAGACAATGAATAATGTTAAATATTGTTGGTGAAGCAACTTGTCAATTTACAAGCTTTTTCTAATTCAAAGTAGTTAAAGGGATAGTTCACCCAAAAACGACATTTCTATCATTAATTACTCACCCTTGTGTCGTTCTAAACCTGTAAGACCTTCGTTCATCTTCGAAACACAAATTAAGATATTTTTGATGAAATCCGAGAGCTTTCTGACCCTCCATAGACAGCAACGCAACTGCCATGTTCAAGGCCCTGAAACATTCTAAGGAAATCGTTAAAACAGTCCATGTGACATCAGTGGTTCAACCGGAATTTTATGAAGCTACGAGAATAATTTTTGTGTGCAAAACAACTTTATTCAACAATTTCTTGTCTTCTCCGCCACACGTTCACGAGAGTACCACGACACATGCGTGTGGTGCTGCTGACGTAGAACATCATGCGTCGTGGTACTGTCGTGAATGCGCACCGGAAGACTGACACGGAAGGTAAGAAATTGTTGAATAAAGTCGTTATTGTTTTTTTTTTCTTTGCACACAAAAAGTATTCTTGTAGCTTCATAAAATTAAGGTTGAACCACTGATGTCACATGGACTATTTATCGGTGTCCTTACTACCTTTCTGGGCCTTGAATGTAGTAGTGGCGTTGTTGTCTATGCAGGCTCAGAGAGCTCTCGATTTCATCAAAAATATCTTAATTTGTGTTCTGAAGATGAATGAAGGTCTAACGGTTGGAACGACATGAGGTTGAGTAATTATTGACAGAATTTGAATTTTTGGGTGAACTATCCCTTTAAACCAATAAAGCTAAGCTGTCTATTTGAGAAATTTGAAGTTTCTTGACGTTTTTAATAATTAGCTAATAAATTAGATGGTTTCCAAGATCATCGCAATCAAGTAACAGAAATGTGTTTCTCAGGCTGCCATCTCTACTCCATAAACACGCATCATGGGGTGGAGCTCAGAATCGTCGCGGCAATAAGAAACAAGCTCCTTCTGATCACCAGGAAACAGTCACGCCTCGATTGCCTCAGCTCTATCGCTACAGTCACAGGAACTACTGACTCACCTGTGGAAGAGTTCCAGTACATACGGGTACGAGACGGATTCAGCACTCTTACACATCATGCATTAGAGTTAACTGCATTTTAATGTCATTTGTAGTTTATAGGAAAGGTTCTCACAGACATTTAGCAACTTTTCAAAAGCTCTCAACATTTCGAATGTTTGCTGTCCCCTGTCTTAGGAGATCTGCTTATGTGACTCACCGGTGGTCATGGCCCTGGTTGATGGCCCAACAGGAGAGAATGATCACATGATCTGTGTGGCCTACAGACATCAGTTTGACTTGATCAATGAGAG
>JAFVLL020019718.1:0-62499 GCA_021397915.2 Tor tambroides
AAAGCACAATGGGTGCGCGCTGCTCCTGCTCTGCATACGCACCGCTTCTGCGCTGCTTACGCCCTGCTTACGCGTGCAGTGTGAAACCGGCGTTAGACCGCTCCAGATGATTCAGTGCGCGACTGAACTGTCCGAATCATTCAGACTGAATCGCAACCCCATCCAGATCGTTTTGCTAACTTGTTCCACAGCTCCAAGTGATTCAGTGTGTGAGGTGAGTTAGCTTTCCGAGTCATAAGTGAATCACAAACCTATTCAAACCGCTTGATTTTGACAGATTCATCGAAAAGAACCCCAAAAAAGTAATTTATTCGCGAACTGGGTTTCCATAGTTAGGTTCTGAACATCTGACAGGATATGAGACACAACGTGAACGAAAATTTGCGCGGGAAAAATGTTTCTCATGTTGCTAGCCTGCAGCCTCCGGTAATCAGTTGATTCTGGAAAACATCACAACATCTTTTCTAGATTTTGAACAATATGAAGGTGAGTAAATTATGGGATTTTTATGAAATAACATTATTAAGCATTTTGTGGATTTGAATGAAGCCTCAGAAGGTCTTTTGACCACTTCTCGTAATGGTTAGTAAGCGTAACTTCCAGACAGGCTGTGTTGTGAAATATGCCCGCAGCCCTGAGCTCTGTCCCAAAGCTTGTTGCGGCAGGTGTCTGTGTGATTGATTGCATTGTTCTGTCCACATTTGTCCGGTAATAGCAGTGTACTTGCTTGGGGGGAAAAGTTAAAAATAAAAAGTTTGATTCCGGACTAGGATATTGAAGCCGTTACCTTGAGGTTTTGATAAGTTTTTCTCTCATGCATTGGGTAAATAAAGGAATCTCATGTGTAATTGGTCAAATTCACCTTGTCAGTAGAACCCTGTTGATCGTCATTGATGTGAGGACCAAAATATTACACATTTTTATAAGACAAATTTAAAGGCAGCTCTCTCCTGATGTTGTGCAGTTTGACAAGCCATATTTAGCTGAAAGCTCATAAACTTTATGTATGCTAATTGTTATTTTTCTTAATATGACATTTTATTTGATTTAAATAAAAATCATTAATATAAATTATATATATTTATCAAATATCAAATAGGCTCATTCTATTTAGTTTTTTAATTATTTATAGAAATTTGAATGTCATTGCAAGGTTGCACTTTATGCAAATGAGCAGGGGCCAACTGCTGTTGTTATTGTAGACATGTATCTTGCATCTTTCACAGTTAGACACAGCAGTAGCTATATTAGCAACCAATATCCTGAGACGCATGAAAATCTCCAGTGATTCAGTCACTGTCAGTGTTCGTGCTCCGGAAGTTGCCAGCTTATGCAACACTTAAACTAAGTTGTAACTTACGCATGGCTGATGCAACCAAGGTCATAAAGGTAGAAAAAGGCATACCTCATCTTCAAAAACGTTTGCTTCACTTTGACTGTGGCCCAGCATTATAGCTCTTCAAAACATAAAGTGATTCAACCGATGGGAAAACGATCAACACAAGAAGTTCATCAAGTGTTTTGGAAAGGCAGTGAGTCTGTCTGTCAGCACTTAAACTTAATAGATAGCTGAATGAGGGATCAGTCTCAGTGCTCCAGGGCTAGATGAGCTGTATACGGCCCAGACCTTCATATACCACTCACTTTCACTGCCCGCTCACCTTTGAATGTCAGCGATCACTTACAGTTATTTATGACTGTCTCTCTATTCAACCGCTTACGAAATGACACAAGCCATAAATTGCTACTGTATTTGTATCGAAGGAAAAAGGTTTGTGGAGGCCTGTCATGGAGATTAATTTATTTTATTGGCACCAAAGGATGTCTAATTATTTTGGTTGGGAGTGTTTTGTATGACTAGTTTTTCATGCAAATAAAGTACACCTGCAGGCTGACATGTTGAAATAATGTATTTATTTTTTAAAAAAATGCATTATTTTTATTTGTATCAAATTAAGTTTGTAAGTTTATTTTATTTATTTATTTATTTTTTTTGAAAGAAGTCTGTTTCATAAAAACAGACACAAAAAACAAAACAAAAAATTGGATAAAAAAGAAAAAGAAAATAATGAATGTTTAGTAAGCAAAAAAGTATTAAATTGATTTAAAAAAAGAAATGTATAATGTTACACAACACTTCTATTTCAAATGTTTTTTAACTTTCTATTCATTCCCTCAATCTGTTCTATTTTATTTTATTTATATATATATATATATATATATATTTTTTTTTTTTTTTTTTTTTTCAAAAATATTAAGCCTCAAAAAGAGTTTTCAGCATTGATAATAATAAAACCCAATTCAGCATTAGAATGATTTCTGAAGGATCACATGACATTGAAGTTACAGTAATAATTCACATTTTAAAATCTTAAAATACAGTTCTTTTTAAATTCCACAATATTACTGTTTTAATAAGATTAATAATGAAGATTTAATCTTAAAAATCCAATCTTTTACTGGTGTATACTGTATATGTAAATAGCCATTAACTCTCTGGGGTCTGAGGTGATTTTGGGGCCCTTGAGATATTTTGACATGCCCTGATATTTGTGCTTATTTCAGCTACTTATAACATACTATTGACCAACATGTATTTTTTTTTTGTATTCAGCACAAACTGTGCTACAATAATATGTGACCAAGATGGATGTATATGTTTGCATTTTGTAGAAAAAAAAAATATTATGCGTGGTTAGTAAGTTTTGGGGGGAAAAAAAATGTAGCTGAAATAAGGCCATAAAACCCACACTAAATAGTCCTGAATAAGACTTTTGAGTAATCAGTCTTATAGGCTAGAATATTTACTAAACAATTATGTGAAAATCATTCTGATTACTCATTCACAGAAAACAATATATTGATTTAAATTTTTAAAGACATGTTTTGTGATCGAAAGCCCGTATGCGAGGGAGTGGCAATGGCCTTGAATATTAAGTGATTCTCACCTGAGAGACAAAGGGCCCGCCCCTAAAGGCTGCTAATGGGCCATCAAAGTGACTGTGACTGAGGCAGGTAAGAGAGAATGTGAGGAGATTGAAAAAATGGGTTTTTTAAATTATTTGTATTTTATTTACAACACAGTATAATCAAAACATATATAATGAAGGTCAAAGACACATTATTGTGAACACTGATCTAACCACAGAGATGTGAACAGACTTTGAGGCATTCCTGCAACAGATTCTGTTCAACAACTGAAACAAGTAAATCATGTGTTATTTAAGTGTTTCTGCTTATTTCCATGGATTCAAGAAGAAAAAAAAAACAATCAGTAGTCAAGGATCTTGTTTTACCATAGAATATCAGTGTAGTTGAACATCTGATGTTGGTACAGCGCTCTCAGAGGAAAACAGTTTGAAGAAAGTCAGCAGGATTCATCTGTGGTGCAGGTATCTGATTCAATAAAATACAAACAACCAAAAAAAAACCAAACAAACAAAAAACATTTGTGAGCATGTTAATATCAGGAGCATCTTATATATATATATGTATACAGCCACATACATACATACATAGATATAAAAATAAATTCAATATATATATTATTTCATTTCCATGTAGTATGAAGTACTAAAATAATTAAATAAAACTAAAACTGAATAAACAACCAATACAGACATCAACACTGAGCCAAACACGTTTTAAAACAACAACAACTTACTAACACATAGTAAGAAATGGTTATAAAAACTGAAACAGAAGTGAAACAAGTAGAATATAGAATATGAAAACATCATCGCGCCGTAAGAAATTTAAATACAATCAATTGCCTATCAATTTCAAACACTGTAGTCTGGAATTACAGTTTGGGAAAAAAAAAACAACTATGATTTTGTAGTCATATAGCCTAGTATGTATGACTTTATAGTAGCTGTTATGATTCTGTAGCCATAGACTCACGTATGCTTTGTACTAGGGATGCACCGAAATGAAAATTCTTGGCCAAAGCCGAACAAAATGAAACACTGGGCCGAAGGCCGAATACCGAACACGGTTTTTATATATATATATGTTGATAAATGTTTTTACATATAAATTCAATGTGCATGTGTACTCTACATACCTTTACATACATGCAAACAAGTTTCTGCTTCAAATACATTTAAATTCTGGATTTATTTTTTTTTGGTTATTTTGAGATCCTTTTGGGATTAAGCAAAAATATAGCCTACAGTTCAGTAAATTGTGTCACTTGGTCGCTCCCAAATGTCAGCTGTTGTGTGTCAACTTTGCTGCACTTGACTGCACAGATAACTGTTTTATCAAAAGAAAAAAGTGAGCCGACACTGAATTCATAAGTTTGGGGATGGTGACAGCAAGGAAAAGAAGGAAAGTGAGAGGTAAAAAAAGAAAAAAGCTGAAAAACAACATAGATGCAAGGAGGCAGAAGACGACAGTGAGAATAAAGAGACGTAATGTGATAAACCAGAGTTACGAATGAAAAGCTGTTTCACGTGTCTTATCAGAAACACACCTGCGTCGGTGACAACTGTGTGACAGCAGCGCCGTGATAAATGAGTGTATTTAAATAGCAAATGAGGGATGAGACGAACACATGAAGGTCATTGGCGTACGTCTAAAGCTGAACCCTGTTACCCCCATTATAATTGCTTCTCTCAGATAACGTTCTTCATGAATATTAAGCGGGATTTAATGTAGACACACCCCCTCCCCTCCCAAAAATTTGGCATCAAAATTCAACAGTAATCTTATCTCGACATCCTTTTACATCTAAATGCTTTTCTATTTGCATAAAGCAACAAGAGGGTCAAGTACCTTCTTCTTGCGTGAAGATGTGTCTGTGCTGTGTATATGTATTATGTATATATAAATACAAACACATGCATGTATATATTTATAATATATATGTGTATATATATATTGTGACGAGTCGGCTGCCTCTCCACTTAATATCATCACCACCCCGTCCCTTATTCGCCGCCCTTCACCAGGCTCCCGACGGGAGTGGGTGTGTGAGAGAGGAGGGGCGCTGAAAACAGCTAGGTCTGGCGGCGTGTGATGAGGCGCACCTGAATCGAATATGGCCTCATCACCGCCGCCGTTTAAATGCTGAGCGCGCCTCTCCTCAGGAGACCGGTCTCTTCCCCGTGCATGCACGCTGGTGTCCTCGTGGGTCCAGGAAGGGAGCGTAGAGGGAACCCCGTGCCACCGACGTCGCGAGCTGCCGGACCCGTGGTCCGGATGAGTACCGCACCCGCGAGACGGATGACGGGCCAAGATGCCGGGCCGTATAATCCCTGGAAGCGCCACGGGCCAAAGGAGGATGAAGCCGCTGAACGAAGCAGGACACGCAAGAGGGGAGCGCGTGCGGCCGCCGGACTCCGCCCCCTTACCTGGACCCTTCCTTTCTGAACACTGCCCCTCCTTCACGAACCCCGGAGCACGTCGGGGACACCAGATCCCCCCTTATTTTGGACACTTTTTCCCCTTGGACACTTATTTTGATATTTCTGTTGAATAAAAGCCTCTCCGAGGCCTGACGCCACACCCACTGTGTCTGTCGTTTTGCTCCTCCCGCCACTATATATATATATATATATATATATATATATATATATATAACCATTAAAAAAAAAGCCTATTTGAAATGTTAACTAAAACAGAATATAAAAATTCTTTTAGCTATTTGCCAAAGCAACATTTCTCATTTGATCTAAAATTAAAACTGAAATAAAAATGAATGAAACTATGCATATATAAATGAAAACAGAAAATATAAAAAATAAACTGATTCAAAATATTAATAAAGTATCACAGTGATACTAAAATAAGATTCACACATGCACAGATGCTATAACTATTATTATTAAGAATATTGATATTTTTAATATACTAATATTATATATGAAAATGTAGTTGTTCATGTTTAAACAAGCTAATTCTATTTCTAGTTCATTATCTGAAACTATTCTTGACATGGTTTCTTGAGTTACATTATATAATGTTTAAAAAAGAGCGATATTTACAAATACACTTGATAACATAACCAGATGACAGTTTAGTTTTATTTATTTTTTTTGTTTTTTATTTTACTAGTAGTTTTTTTTCAGCTGTTATGGAAAGATTGATTAATTATTTGGTTCTCAATTATTAACTTTTTAGTACTTTCGTTTCCCTGTGTAAAAACAAACAAGCCATTTTAGTAGCATAAATCCTCTAAATTATTATTAATGTGTGCTGCAAGTTGGCGTCTTTTTTTTCTTCTTTTTTCCTTATGTTACTGCACATAGACATAGAGCATAAACTTGTTCAAGGACAGCTTCTCAGACAGAAACTTTGTCATTCACTGGCTTCACCTGTGTATCCCATTGTAACCAATGAAAGAAATGACATTTTTCATGGAACACGACAGCCATTCATTTGCACATCAGGGTCAAGCTCTCAACTCAGAAAGCATTCATGGAAGGTATAAGAAAACAAAGTGGCTTTTTAGCGTGTGCAGCACGTCAGTATTAGATCTAGACATTTACAGAAAACCAGAGTTATTTCTGCCACCCTCTAGATCGTCCAGCGCCAAATGGAAAGAAAACGAGGGCAAACACCTTAGAAATACGTCAATAGTCTGTGGCTGCTTCGACCAGGGCTTCGTTAAAACTGCAGTAAGTTCCAGCAGTAACACGGACGGACGGGCAGCAAAGCAGGCAAGATAACATTGCTGAAACAGCCAATATTCTGTGGGGACTTTTGAATAAAACAACATACAGTAACAAAATTTCAAGACGGCCAACAAGCTAGGAAAAAAACAAAAAAAAAACCTACACTGACAGAACCAAAACAAATCGCTTTTAAAGGAATAATTCACCCAAAAATTACTATTAATGTTTTCACCCTCAGGCCACCTGAGATGTAGATGAGTTTGTTTCTTCATCAGAACGGTTTTGGAGAAATTTAACATTACATCAGTAGCTCACCAATTGGATCCGCTGCAGTGAATGGGTGCCGTCAGAATAAGAGTCCAAACAGCTGATAAAAACATTACAATAATCCAAATGACTCCAGTCCTTCAATTAATGTCTTGTTAAATCAAAATGTTTTTTACTTTAAACCATTGATTCCAGCTAAAATATGAGTCCTCTATTCATAATATTGCTATGCAGTTAAAATGTCATCTTGTCTGAATCGGACGACATTTTCATTTTTGGGTGAAAAATTCCTGTAATATAGTTGCATTCATCATCTTAAAAAAAAAAAAAAAAAAAAACAGTTTAGGTGTTAGAGACAATTTTAGCTCAAATTGCTAGTTAATTTCACAAATAGTTATGAAACGGCAAATAACAGTGAATTAAGCATTACATTTTGAAAAAAAAAAAAAAAACTATTTTCTTGTAAAACACATTACAATAGTTTATTTCTTTATTTTTTGTTGTGTCTCAGATTTTTATTTATATTTGTCATTTTACGGTCCTTAACAGAACACTCTACTTTTTTTGGAAACAGGCTCATTTTACAACTCCCCTATAGAGTTAAACAGTTGAATTTTACAGTTTTTGAATCCATTCAGCCGATCTCCGGGTCTGGCGGTAGCACTTTTAGCGTAGCTTAACACAGATCATTGAATCAGATTAGACCATTAGCATCGCGCTCAAAAATGACCAAAGAGTTTCGATATTTTTCCTATTTAAAGCTCGACTCTTCTGTAGTTACATCGTGTACTAAAACCAATGGAAAATGAAAAGCTGCGATTTTTCTAGGCCGATATGGCTAGGAACTATACTCTCATTCCAGCATAATAATCAAGGAAATTTGCTGCCGTACCATGGGTGCAGCAGGCGCAATGATATTACGCAGCGCCTGAACGCAGTCCCCAGCTATATCATAACTAGTTACCTAGCTGGGGACTATTTTCAGGTGTTGCGTAATATCATTGCGCCTGCTGCACCCATGGTACGGCAGCAAAGTTCCTTGATTATTACGCTGGAGTATAGTTCCTAGCCATATCGAACTAGAAAATCGCAACTTTACATTTTCCGTCAGTCTTAGCACACGATGTAACTACAGGAGAGTCGAGCTTTAAATAGGAAAATTATCAAAACTCTTTGGTCATTTTTGATGACCAAATGCTAATGGTCTAATCCGATTCAATGATCTATGCTAAGCTAAGCTAAAAGTGCTACCGACAGACCCGGAGATCGGCTGAATGGATTCAAAAACGGTAAAACTCAACTGTTTAACTCTAGGGGAGTTGTAAAATGAGCCTATTTCCAAAAAAAGTGGAGTGTTCCTTTAAAACCTTAAAGTCTTGAGAGACTTTTTACTAGGCTTCATCTTTTCAAATCTTTTCAAATGCCCTTAAGCACTTGTTTTTAACCACCTAGTTGGATTGGATTGTAAAAAGTGGATGTTTAAAGCCTTCTACACACTGCATGATTTTCAGCTGTCCCAGACAAAAGATTGGCATCATGAAACAATCATGGCGATTTCTGTGATTGTGGTTTCTAAACGGTGGTCCTATGTCGTACTGTGAGAGAGGTTCAAAGACGGGCAGTGTCACGGTCTTGTGACCAAAGATAGCCTACGATCATTTTCTGAAAGTGTCAGAAATACAGCATGATCATTGCACAGTGTGTTTGCTGCTACAACCCATGTTTACTTGCCAGCCAGTAAAAATGCGACATAAAATGGTGTGTTAATCAACGCAACATTGCGCTAAAACTTAAAACTGCTTACCTCAAACTCTTGTAACTTCCTCTTTCACAACTTCTTATTTTTTCAGCAAACATAAAACATACAACTGCTAATGTGTGATTTATCGTGCTCCACTAGCATATGACATTTTATTCTTCAATAATAACTTGTGTCATAGTGTACGAATCAATAGGTGTCGTCATCGTCCAGTCTGCATACACATCGCACCCAAGTTTATTAGATCCATGTCACACGTTGTGATTTGTAATGATCTTATAGGATTGCTAAAATCATGCAGTGTGTAGAAGGCTTAAGAGATTTTTCACCTTTTAAATAACGTGCACCACTAAATATTTTCTAACAAGACTGGAAATATTTTTAAAAAGCGAATATATTAATTTAATGTTGTCTTTAAAATAATATTTTATTTAATTATTTGATATTAACAGAGAGCCAAAGTTTTAATTTAACTCATCTTTACTTTTTAAAGGGCATTTAATGCACTTGAGTCTCTTTTTTTTTTTTTTTTATGGGATAAGCCTCAAACGCTTTCTATTTTTGATTATTGCTAAATTGCAGCAGCTAAACTACTTCTTACCTTCTCAAGGTCGGCGTTTCAAATCCAGCACATGAAAGTACAAACATTTGGTTGAAACTGGCATTGCTTTGCTCTAATCCACACTTCCCTTTGAAAATCTAAATATCAGTAGCTGCATTCAAATGCCTCTCTTTGCATATTGACCTCCGACACCTGGGTGGCAAACTGTAAAATGACATCTATTTTCTTTTTCTGTTGAGATACAAGGACACGTTAATCTGTTGACGTGCAGACAGGCAGCAAGCAACCCCTAAACTCGTTCCTGAATTAGAGGTGCGACTGCTGCTGTCATTTATAAAGAGATGTGTAAAAGTCAAACGCATTTCTTAAAGTAGAGGCATTTTAACAGCATCAATTATTCATTTGGCTGCTTTAAATTATTAATCTATTCATAAGGAGACTCAATTATACTCTGAAAACAGAAGCTGAGCCTGTACACGATTTTCTTTTTTTTTTTAAGAGATGACCTACATTAAGAAACGTTCATGTTCTTATTATTTTATCTTTGTAGCATAACGCTATTCACCGCATTTATAATGCATCTCTCATGATGAAAATAAAGACATGTCTTATGAGGCAGAAGGAAGAAAATGCATTTCTTATAGGCCACGTATACTGTGTAGGCATTTTGAAAGACATCACGTGAATGCGTTTTCCTGTAATATGCTATTCTTTGCTGTATGGGACTATTATCATTAATTTAAGATGTTTTTCTTTGCTTCCATATGTAAGAGTCATCTATGATTCATACTCCACAGTTAAACATTGTATGGCTGTATTGTGTGGTTGGCCTAGAAATTAAAATGTTCACTGGGCATTTATATTTGCAGTTTCATTATAAAAATATATGTATGGTACTTTTAATGCATAATGTAAAATCTGCTTCAGACCACTTGGACTGAATAATGAATATTCAAGTTTTCTGAACCCAATCAAGGGTGGCTTGCTAAATCTGCTTATGGTTTTGGATTAGATGATTTCTCAAACGTTACATTTGATGCTAATGTACATGTTAAGTGCCTTACTTTAATGAAGCTGGCTGGCTTGTCATGTTTGACGAACAATTATTTAATTCATCAGTATTATGTGTAAATTTAAATGTTTATTTGCATTATAACTTCTGACTCTTAAATCAGGGCTAATTTGATTTACTATCAATTCATTTTGATGATTTGCAAACATTTCATTTTGATTTCATCATGTACATGCTGTGCTATCTCAGGGGACTTCACACAAATACACCCAAAAACTTTGGTGTTTCGAGACACTTCAGAAATCAACACATTTCTGCAATTTTCAGTCATTTCTTTAAGTACATTCCAAACTACAGCCAACACAAGATAGTTTCAAGTTTTAAATAGGAAAAATATCTAAACTCTTTGGTCATTTTTTTGCGCGATGCTAACGGTCTAATCAGATTCAATGATCTATGCTAAGCTACGGTAAAAGTGCTACCGCCAGACCCGGAGATCGGCTGAATGGATTCGAAAACGGTAAAACTCAACTGTTCAACTTTTATGGAGTTGGAAAATTAGCCTATTTTCAAAAAAAGAGGAGTGTTCCTTTAACTACGTTAGTTAACCAGAACTAACAATGAAAAATAATCAAGCATTTATTAGCCTAAAGCAATTAAGAAATTATTAATTTGGGCTGCCATGATAAATCGATGCATCGCGATATATAGATCGATTATGAATGCATCGCGATTATCTCTGTAATCGATTCTGAACTTAGTTTTTAACAGCAGATGGCATTCTAATCTAGACTTTAACCGCACACTCAAATGCTCACGAAGAAGAGCGCTTGTAATTACACCTCGACTCAAAATGCTTTTGATACGATATTAATGTAAACACAGCTCACTGTGAATACCCTTGTAATTTGCTTCAAACTTTTCGAACTTTATGAATGATTATTTTAGGTTCAAGTGTGTAAGGAACAGGAAGCAAGCAGAGTAAGACTGTTTCAAAAGCATAAGCTCAGAATCGATTCGAGGTGGTCGCGATGAATTGTGATGCATTCAGAAAATCTCAGAATCGATGCAGAATAATTTCTCGATTTGCGATGCATCGATTTATTTCCCCCTATTAGTAATCTTAATGTTAATTTCAACGCTTAGTAATATATAATAAAAATCAAAACTTGTATCTGTTAATATTTAATTGACAATAAGTTTTATACATGATGCAATAGTTAATTGAAAATAATCATTAATTGAGTTTCTGTCAAAACTCAATAAACTGTCAATAGGACCAGTTATTACAAACACAATGTCCAACATGCTTGCTACACAATATCTACAATCACATGTTCCTTCAGAACTAATTGTTTGGTGGTAACTGGGGCATTCTCCATAGAACCTGCATGCGTCTGAAGATGAGACAGTTTTTCTTCGTTTTTTTTTTTTTTTTTCATTTGGAGCTCACCGTACTGATAATGCCAAACCTATTATGCAAATTGACAAAGTTGGTCTTTTGAAGAATAGCGCATTTTTCAAAATTCATTTGGCTTGCCTGATTAAGGAATTAGAGCTGTGGTTTTGGAGGGAGGGGGTTTCGCCCCAGTGAGTGCCACAGTCTGTTAACTGTGAACAATGTAGCATTTTTAAGTGTAATTTCACAGATTTGCTCTCTGAAGCAATAAGAGCGGTAACTAGGTCTGAACCTCTTACACTGTCTGGACTGAAATGACAGGAATTTTCAACGTGAAAAATAAGCGTAATACAATTAATCAGGCAATCATTACCTTGATAACCACTTTTCTTTGATGTTTCAGCCAGTCTCCACGTCTATACCTGCATAACTTCAATAATTGGATATTTAACATTGCCAAATAACACCTCTTAGCAACTTGATAAGATTTTCTGAAGGTAATACCAGTGCAGAAAAAGAATAGTGTTGAGGTTTTCTGTAAGTTTTAGGTTTTTTTTGTCATTGCTTGTTTATTTTTTGCAAAAATATCATCTTTCTGACAATCAAAATGTTTATTATTGTTATTGTTGCTGCTGTTTTATTTCAAGCAATTAAAAAGTTCTCAATCTCAAAATATCTTGCAATGTCAGCTTATTTTCATAACTCTTGATCACAGTGTCATGTTCATAATCTTGCATGTTTTTGAAACATCGTAATATTAATTTCAGTGTTAATTATTAAGGTTGTTTTTTTACATAGTATACAATTCTTTCAATGTAAATTCTGGATCTAGAAGCAGAACTGGTAAGAACCACTGTCTTGTGGTGTCAAACAGTAAAATGTTTAAATATTCAAATTTTCTAATTGGAACATTTATTTTTATAAGTGGAAAGCAAGGTTGAATCTAAAAACGTTCAGCGTCTTGTCAGTGTTGGATGTGCTGTGACAAAAATAACCGTAGAATAAGACATGACATGAGTGCGTCTACAGCATGTGAATCAGGATAAATGATCTTCCACTTGAGACTTTATAACAAATATTCTGGTTTATGTAGAGATGTCCATCATTCCCTAGAGAGTTTAAGATGTATTTTATGTAGTGCTTGATCAAATGGATTTCATGTCTTTGAGTTTGTGACTTTCATCTCTGCTGGAGGCCTGATCATCAGAAATTCACACTGTGAGACTCTCTCGTTCTTTGGTATCACGCTATCATGTTTGTTTCTGTATGTATAAAGTTTTGCATTGGCCCTCGGTCTTGTAGTAATTGAATCTTTGTGCAGAGACAGAAAGAAATAGAGAGATGAAGTTTGAGACTGGTGACTTATTCCCAGAAGGCAGTTGTGCCCCGTGTCGCAGCCACAGTGTCGCCAAACCTCTCTCTGACATTTGAGACCTCAGTGCACTCGCTTTACAGGTCTACATCTACACATACATGCCTACAGTAAATCAAGTAGAACAGTTATTAGAGACTAGATTTTCTGAAGAAAACTTGAGAGGTGCTTGCCTTTGCAAAACTCACTCCCACAGTTCACAGGTGTTGTGGGTCTTCGCTTAATGGCCCATTCAACAGAGCCCACCTCAAATCTTGATGACATTCTGGTCTCTGGATATAGCTCTGGTCCCTCGTTCAGTGTAAGTCTGTTGTATTTTTCAACGTTTCATCTTTTGGTTGCTTATAAAATTAGTGCAAAAATTTAAAAATGACTTTGGTTAAGAGGTTAATTTAAATCCCCAATCCCAAGTATTAATAGTAGTAGAACCTTATGAATCTTAATGAAACAATTAGCAAACTCTAGTACAACCACTTGATCAAGCTTTGCTAAAGTGTGGTCATGTGCATATTGACATTAGTCTGGTGGTGACATTTTATAATTAGGGCCCTATCATTTCCGCGACATGGAAGACTTGGATGAAATCGCGGAATCCAGTCATAAAAATGGAATTTACTGTCATGGAATTTGCCAAATTCTGGATCAATACATCACAAAAATACTATTTAATATGGTGGCCGAGAGAGCTCAACGCGCTGCAACTTCAGAAAACGCATGCAAACAGAAAAAGCACCAGCAAATCAAGAAAACACCTTCATCACTTTGACAGCAGGTGCTGCAAATGCTCACAACACAAACAAATAAAGAAACACACAGCAAATGCTCACAGCACAACCAAATAAAGAATTTTATTTGCAGCGTGTTTCTTTGTTTGGTTGTGTTGTGAGCATTTGCAGCACGCGTGTTGTCAAATTGAGGAAGTTGTTGTCTTAATTTGCAGGTGTTTTTTTCTATTTGCAGTGTGTTTCTTTTTTTGGTTGTGTTGTGAGCATTTGTAGCGCGTGTTGTCAAATTGATGAAGTTGTTTTCTTAATTTGCAGGTGTATTTTTCTTTTTGCAGCGTGTTGAGCTCTCTCGGCTACCATAATTTAAATATGAAGCCTGCATGTTCTGTGTGTCTCTGTGTGAATGAATGGCACAGACGCACAATTTTGTTTACTTCACACAGTGAAGCGCTCGTGATGCTCGCAGTGTTTTCAGGCTCTGAGGGCTGAGCCACTTCATGGGCATTTTACAGTTTCTTTTAAGTAAAACTTACATCACATCACATAGACAGAGAAACTTAAAGGTCTTCACAACAACCTGTCAATATAAACTTTTATAGGGCCTTGATGTCATTTTTGTTAAAGTTTTAATAAATTGCTGTTTAATATGGTAAGTTTCAAGATTTCATGATCCGAGTCTGACTGAGATTCAAGCAAACCACGCCACACTTCCATTGCAACTGAACTCAGACCACTTCTTTCAGGTAGTCTCGGGTTCTGTACCCCGGTGTGCTCCTAGGTCCGCATGACAGCTTTCACATTACCATCTTTTCATGCCAACTGTGCCCTGTTTCAAACTAAACTGCCAGTGTGAAAGCAACCTTTACTAAGCAAGATTGTCTTCAAACTATTGCTCCGTAGTGACAGTTGACATGAGAGATGGACTTTGGTTGTATGCTAATATTTACTATTCCTTGCAGTCTGATATTTTGGTACATAACAATGTAGCTTATATGTACTTGTGTAGAAACCTTTGGACTTATTTTATTCACATGTTGTGTGTCAATGCAATAAGGCTTGGGTAAAAGCTGCAAAAGCTGTGATTCGAAGTATAGAGACACCTGGAAAACAAAAAAAAATATCTGTTCCACTTCACCGTAGTTCTTTTAGACATCCTTATTCTTGAGGAATCTACAGGTGAGTGGTTGTAAAGCATTGGAATGATTGCTCTTAATCTCTAATGTTGCACAGCTTGGATTTTTAGAATTTGGTCTTTTGATTTCCATAGTACTCAAAATGATGTTTGGCTTCCTAAAGTCTCAGTGTTTGTGTGGGTCAAGAGTCAACCATAGAGGTCTAGTGAATGCAGTATCTTCTGGACATTACTTTCCATTTATAGAGGGAAAAGAATCGAGACTGAGGGCTGAACCAAAGTTGTGTTAGAATCCATAAACCTCAAGCTACAAGACCAAGAGATAGTTAGAGAGTAGTACACTTTCAAAACATCCCTGTTTGTCTAACCCATTTTCTTCTGGTATTATTCTTGTTTCAATCCCCATTTGAGGATTTTTTTTTCACATTCCCATGTATTTCATCATTTAGAGACAATAGCCCAACACTCCTTTAGCTTGGATGAGTTAGTCTATTGAAAATGTAAAACAAAAATCAAATTGCCAGGGGAATAAATGCAGAGCCAAGCAACTGCCATTGAGATGAATGGAATTTCTAACAGATAACTCCAGGTATTATAGACCTCCTTGGTCTTAAATTCACCCCGTCACACTACATTCCCCAATCATAACTTACACAACGCCTTCCCAACCTCTAGGGAATCATTCCACCTTTGGTCCTTTTCATCTGGGAACTGGGGAAATGAGTTTCAGATCAATAACTGGAATGAGAACGGATGTACACTAGTAGTGGGATGGGTTTAGGTCTTTATTAGAGAGTCATTTACCAACGTTGCGTCACCGGGCGTGCGTATGGAGGGCGTAGGGACCCGGAGGGGTGACACTGAGCCGACAGACTGAATTTGTTGAGTCAGTGGAGCAGAGAAATGATGTCTGATAAATGAAATTGAAACAGCCTCCCTGCTCAGTGTTCCTTATTCTCTCCATCTCTCCAATGAGCTCAGGATTTTCTTTTGACTTTTCGCTCCAAATACCGTGTTGCTAGTTGGATGCTGCAGAAATACGAAGGGACTTGTACAGAGGCCTGTAGTTGCAGTGAAAAACTGACAAGCGTGGAAGCCATGGTAGAAAGTAAGATGTCTTGATGTCATTACGCCTGCAACTGGACTCTCAGCGGTATCAACTACACAGAGTTTTTGGGCATGTTACACAGTTATCCGATTTGCATCTTTTGCATCAGTGAATTCCTATTTCAAAGCCATACACCATCACTTTCTTGACTTACTTATTAAATTTGAATTAATTGAGTCTTTTAAATCCCCCGTTTGATATTGAAAGTATTAGCTCTGTCGAGCTGCATTCAGAGTTTTTGGGCAGGTTGCATCATTAGCTAACTCATTTGCGTCTTTTGCATTAATGCTAAAGCCATACGCTGCTACTTTCTTGACAGTTTTACTGCTGTATTTTATTGGTTCCTTGCCACTGTCGCCTTTGGCTTGCTTAGTTAAGGTCACTTAATTTCTGGCAATATTGTCGACTTGATTGCATGGATACTATTTGAACTGAACTGAGCTGGACGATGACATCACTGAATCAATGATGAACTTACTTTAACTGGAAAATTGAGTTTACTATCATCCTCTTGCATTATCGACACACTATTTTCCTGTTTAATACTGTAAAGCTGCTTTGACACAATCTGTATTGTATAAAGCACTATATAAATAAAGGTGACTTGACTTATTTTGGTGTCAGTTGGACTCTTAAGTCTACCATTTGATATCAAAGCTACTAGCTCTATCCAACTGCATTCATAGTTTTGGTCACATTGCTCAGTTACCTGATTTGCATCTTCTGCATTGATGAATTCCTGCTTCGAAGCCATACACTACCACTCTCTTCATGTTCCTACTACTTTAGTTTGTGTTAAAGGATTATAGTTCACTCCAGAATTAAGATTTCCTGATAATTTACTCACCCCCATATCATCCAAGATATGTCTTTCTTTCTTTAGTCAAAAAGAAATTAAGGTTTTTAAAGAAAACATTCCAGGATATTTCTCAACATAGTGGACTTCAATGGGAGCCAACGGGCTGAAGGTCCAAATCACAGATTCAATGCAGCGTCAAAGGGCCCTACACAATCCCAGCCAAGGAACAAGGGTCTTATCTAGTGAAACAATCAGTTAATTTCTAAAAAAAAATAAAAATGTTTATACTTTTTAATCAGAAATGCTCATCTTGTACTAGCTCTGTGATGTGCGTCCACTACTTCACACATTAGGTAATCACACTGGAAAGGTCAGGTTTTTTCTTAGCGGAAGAGAGATCACAAGAATTAAACATCCAGGATACGCACATGAACGGACCATTTTAAACTATAAACTGACACAAAGACATATTTAAGTGTCATTCTACATACAACAACTTTCGAACGGTCCTCCTTGTAAACGCTGGGTCGGTTCTTCCGCCTACTTCATGCGTGACCTTTTCCACATGACTACATAATGCGTGAAGTCGTGGAGGTGCATAGAAGAGCTAGTGCTAGATGAGCATTTGTGGTTAAAAATGATACATTTTACTTTTTTTTTTTTAGAAAATTACCAATTGTTTCACTAGATAAGATTCTTATTCCTCGGCTAGGATCATGTAGAGCCCTTTGAAGCTGCACTGAAACTGCAGTTTGGACCTTCAACCTGTTGGTCCCCGGTGAAGTCCACTATGGAAAAATCCTGAAATGTTTTCATTAAAAACCTTAATTTCTTTTCGACTGAAGAAAGACAGAGATGAACATCTTGGATAGCATGGGGGTGAGTAAATTATCAGGAAATTTTAATTTGGGAGTGAACTAATCCTTTAATTGAGCCTTTAAGTCCATCATTTGATAGCAGAGGACATCATTTGAAAAGCACACTGCTTTCAGAGTTTTTGGGCACATTTGATGGTTACCTGATTTCAGTCATATGCATTATTGAATTCCTACTTCAAAACCATTTATTGCCTGTTTTCTACACATTCTTACTGCTTTGGTTTGTGTTTGAGTCTTTAGGTACGTAATTTGATACCAAAGGTTCTAGCTCTGTCCCAAAGATTTACTTGATGTGGACTTATGGCCCTGTGACTTTTTTTTCAATTCTGTGAAGTCCACAAAGTGGTAGGGTGTCCCCTGTGTGATTTAATGATTCAATAGGGTGCCCCTGAGTTCCCTTTTTATGCTCTTGAAGTACCCTGAATGTGTCCTTTTTTGAAGTCTGTACTAGTGTGGAATGCATAAATCTACCTGCCATCAGCATTACTGTGTGTGTACCTACAACTGACCAAAGGGCAGAGGGTGCCATTTAGGCCAGGACAAAGGTTTTATAATGTGGATTTATCTCCACCTTATTTTCTAAATGTACTCTAGTAGGCTGTACTTGTTTGTTCTACCTTTGAAAAAAAAGAGCCTAATATAACCAGGACACATCTGATCTGCTTCAGTGTTGCTACTGCAACTGCAACATTTTGAACATCTGTTAGTAGGTCTAAATTTTTACATTGAAAACAAGTCTTATTGCAACATTGCATTGCAACATTGTTTTCATTATATTTTATTGGCTTCTGTATTTAGAAATTAGTTTTGCTATAACTAAAGTATATATATATATATATATATATATATATGATGTATTGTCAAGTATGGTGACCCATACTCAAAATTGGTGCTCTGCGTTTAACCCATCCAAATGCGCACACACACAGCAGTGAGTAGTGAACAAATGCACATACACACACCATGAACACACACCCAGAGCAGTGGGCAGCCATTGTTCCAGCACCCAGGGAGCAATTAGGGGTTCGGCCACGACTGCCCCTGATTATATAAGTATATTTAATACAGTATTTTTTTTTTCCTTGTGAGGTGCTTTCAGCTGGAGTGATGAGACTGTCACATTGCAAAACATCTCAATAGTCCTAAAAATAGGCTGCTTTTCTTGTTTAATTTCAAATTGTGAAATACGACCTGATCATGTTCTTGACAGGTTTTGTGAAGTTCTGCAGCTTTTTATAGTCTTCATCTGGTTGTTCCCACTGAATTTGTCAATCACTGGTGTAACTATAAATTATGTGGGAGGAGTTGATCAAATGTTTTGATTCAAATTTTAGTGGAGCTGGTCTGTGATTTCAGAATATTTGAAAAATGAAAAGCTATAAAACATCAGTGGGTACAGTTACTAGCCAGTCCACAATTACATAACCTTTCACTCTAATCGGCTGTCAGATTTTGCACATTATGTTTTTCCGAGCTTCACATGCATTTTGACAACTTCTTGACATACTTTCTGCCTCCTGCATGCAAATAAATATGACCTGGTTCACTAGTCTTCACAGGCTAGCAGCGTTTTGTTCCACCGCTTTGATGCTGAGAGTTGTGTGAGCTGATGGAGCGCTGTCAAAGCTTCCATACCTACTTAAAAGTTGGAAGGTTCTTTGGGGAACCAAAAATGGTTTATTGCATCCCTTCAACCCCCTCCCCCCTTTTGAAACATTAATTTTTAAAGCCGTATTAAAAATGTCACAATGCAAATATATCTAAATGGTACTAAAAATAGGCCTAATTTATTCTATTCTTATGCTATTTTTACCAAATTAACAATACATGAGCTACACATCCATGAGCTTGTTGACTGTAGAAATTGGATAATTCACTAAATTAGCTCCTCATCGATTTGGACAGTTGGATTAATGTTGAAACTACAAGCATTGGAGGTTTCGGTTGAAGGAAAACCACTCAAACATAGCACACTACATCTGATTGGGTGGGAAAATAGCTGCCAAGGTGTGCTGGTTTATTGCACAACTGGAATTGATGTCGGGTGTCTCGGTATGTAAAACTTTAATCGAATTGTGGGTGCAGCGCTGGTCCACAACATTACATGACATAAATTCAGCTCTATAAAACTATCAGGTGAGAGTGGTGAAGGTTTACAGTATATGTAGAAGCTTCCAAAAAACATGGAGGAGTTGTTGTCATCGTCTCAGATAGATAACACTGTTGAAGCAATTGCAAGTGTAAGGTATGAAGGAGGCTGATTTAGTTGTCTCCACCTTAAATTGGACATTTGTGGTCTTTTGGGGCTAGTTCTCCAAACGATTAAGCTAAACAGCTGAAATGAAGTTTGCAGTAAAGATTACTGCCCTAGAAGGCTCTACAAATAAAGTCTTGTTGATTCTAATTAACTTTTAACTGGTCACCTTCAATTTTCTGAAGAGTAAAACAATTTTATTGTTAAGGTTTTAGACATGTTTTAGTCACAGTCATGCTGGTTTTAGCTTGGCTGCATTGTTCAGTTCCCGCAATAATAACAGGCTTAACCACTTTGTAATAGTAAAATACCTCTATTATCCAACAAAAATAGTTTTTGAAAGACCATTAAATTTAAAGTTAAATTTAAGCTTTTCCAAACAGCACTGAGCTGGTTATCAGTAAATCAGGTACAGGTATCAGGTTGTAACTGCATCGCAAATAGCAAATGTTGTTTAAAATGGATTTATATGGAGTCCAATTTAAGTCCACTACCCATATGCCATTCACATACCCAGGGCTTGACATTAACACCCACCAACCCACCAGATGCGGGTGGATTTCAGCAGTGGCGGGTAACACATTCTAAATGCATTCATGCTACATTTCAGCTACATTGAACAGTCTGTGTAAATCCAGTTTAATTAGATTGCTCACAGCCCTATATTGTCTTATTATATTAAGTGAAATTATTAATAAAATGAAAGAATTTGATATGAAAGATGATGCATGCATTTAGGGAAAAATGCTCTTTAAATAGGCCAAAAATGACCTAGAAATAAATTAAAATACATTTTTGTATGCAGTATTAAGTCATATAAAACGTAATTTCCCAACACCAAAATTGTGGCCAGTGAAAATGAGTGGCTAGTAAATTTGGAAAACCACTAGCCACAGTGGCTGGTGAGCAAAAAAGTTAATGTCAAGCCCTGCACATACCACTTATCAAACAAGAACCATGATATTACCATGTTTTGGGACATGAACTGTAGTTTTTTAGAATACCTTAAATTATCATGCAGATGCAATGGTATATATTATAGGAACAGAACCATGCTATTACCATAACTGTATTTTGCTGCAACCACTTTTTTTTCCCTTGAGAATGAAATGCATAAAACAGAAAGTCGATATAGAAATGGACAGACACACTTCCTCTTCTACCACCCACAGCGCAGGGTTGGCGTCAAATGCTGGAAGACTATCTGCCACAGACCCGCACCCCTGGCGTCTCAAATACAGCTCACCACTCAACATATCGAGCGTCTGACTGCTGTGAGAGTAGCTAACATATCACGAACACACACACATACACACACAAACCAACAATTCAGTCTCTCAATGCTGCAAGCCATTACCGTGCTGCATAGCCTCTCTACCCTTCATTACACTAGAGATCTCTACAGACCGCCGTGTGATATATTGCGTGTTTGTTCACATGTCTTCTACCTTAACGCGCCCCGATTCAGACGTATTTATCAGACGCGGGCTACAATTACTGGTAGGACCAGCAAGCAAAAACCACCTGCTCAAAAGAACCCATCAGTCCCAGACCAAGATGGATTCATCAAAAGTATTTAGAGCGTCAGTGAGAGTAGAGAGGATGTAGAGGCTAGACAGAGAACGATGAAGATGAGGATGAATCTCAACTCACATTTCACAAAGCCATTACTGGGCAATCTGCCCCTGCAATTTCTTCAATCTCGCCCAATCAGACCCTGGCGTGGTAAGGGAGAGCTTGATGATGACTCACATTGCTAATGTGAAGATGAGTTTCTGCCCGTGTGTGTGTCGGCGGGCGGGAAGATGTTCCAGACATCTAAACATCTCTGATCTGGAGTGTTGTTTTGGCTGGGAATCAAGAGAAGCTCATTTATTTTAAATTTACTTCAAGCGGCTCTTGATTGCCAGCCAAAACAACAATTGTTGATGTTAAATAAGTTTTGGCAAAACAAAGACTCAGCAGTACGCAGATAATAAATATTTTCTATAGTGTGGTGGTGTTTAGTTTCAGTGGACCTTAGTGTGGTGTTTTTTTTAATTTGCCAAAGTTCATTCAAAGTGATTGTTTGGTTTTAAAGCCCTAAGTCAAATCCAACTCATGATCAAAGTTTTCTGAAGTTGCTTGTCCTCTGGTTATTTTTTTTTTTGGATAGTATTTTGTACGTCTATCATCTTGTATAAATGCACATTCATTCACATTTAAATATCCACAAACATTCAATTAAAGCAATAACTATCACAGTAGTAGTCTCTTTGTTAGTTAAACTAGAATAAAAGGTAGAGAACAAAAAAAAAAGAAAAAAAAAAGAGGAACCATGTCAAGAAATAGGCTACTGCTGTACCAATGGTCCTTCAACATGAAGAATAAACTAACCTAGTATTTATGTATGTATTTTTTGGAGCAAATTAGAGTCTGGACATTTTTTACAATTCTCATTACAGTCTCTTAAAACACAGAATCTCTTTTAAAAAAAAAAAGTGATTGATTCCATGAAGAACCTTTAAAATTCTCAGGTTCTTCAGATTATTAAAATATTGATTATTAAAAGGTGTTTTTTAGGACCGTTCACTGAAAGGTCCTTGGGGAACCTAAAATGGTTTATTGTATCACTTCAACATCGCTTCAATCGCCAAATTCAAAATCAAAGTTGCTTGTCCTCTGGAGATTTTTTTTTTTTTTTTTTGGATGGTGTTTTGTATGTCTATTATCTTGCACATTCGTTCACATTTAAATATCCATAAACATTCAATCAAAGCAATAACTGGTGGTCTCTTTGTTAAACTAGTACATCTTATGTGCTATTGCTTGCTAGTAGTTGCTATTTAGTGTTTTTATTTATTTATTTTTATTTGTTTACTCAAATATTTAAGTACTTTAACTTGTTGGGTCTATTCATTTTTATTTGTCATGGTACCAAATGTAGGCACTCCGCTCTGCTTTATTTGATTTTTTTTTTTTAACTTGCATTTACCCAATTCATAGAATGTATAGTTCACTCATTTCTCAGCTTTAAAATTCACAACTTTTTTGTTTGTTTCTTACTCCCTAGGCCAGAAACCTACTTATATATGCTACTTTAAGCAAATAGAATTCTTTTCCAACACATTCTAATTGTTTTTGTGGTGGTAACAAACCTCAAAGGGGGTGGCAGAGTTTCTTTCGAATCTCTGCACCTTTAAACCAAATGTTGTAAGCCTGCTCAGCCATATCATTTCAGCTTATTTTTTTTTAATAACTGTGTTTAACAGCAGAATTTCTAAAAGGAAAACCAAATTCAAACTAGCAAATTGCACAAACTTTGTTAAATTTAGCACTACATCACTTGCTCACCAGTGGATCCTACAGTGAATGGGTGCCGTCAGAATGAGAGTTCAAACAGCTGATAAAAACATCACAATAATCCACAAGTAATCCACATGACTCCATCAGTTAACATCTTGTGAAGTGAAAAGCTGCATGTTTTTACGAAATAAATCCATAGGAGTCCATAATCCATAATAATGCTTCCTCCAGTGAAAAAGTCCATCCCCTGTTGTCTTCTCACATCAAAATTTATTTTGCTTGTAAACAGTGCTTGATCTGTGCATATTTCTCTCCTTATTCAGATGAGATGACATTTTCACTGGAGAAAACAATATTATGGGTGGAGGACAAGCTGTGTGTACTTATTCTGACGGCACCCATTCATTGCAGTGGATCCACTGGTGAGGAAGCGATGTAATGCAAATTTTTTCCATATCAGTTCTGATGAAGACACAAGCTCATCTGCATCTTGAATGGGAGAGTAAATTTGAAGCAAATTTTCAGTTGTAGGTGAACTATTCCTTTAAAACTCCATTATGTAAACAACCTTATGATTGGCTAAACTCCACTCACTGTAATCATTTTTGTTTGTTTGTTTTTTTTTCCATTCGCCATGTAGACAAAAAACTTTTTAATCAAGCTTCCCCTTTAATTAGCACTGCAAACCTACATATTATTCAAAACCATAAAAGGAAAAAATGTTGCATTCTGAAACGGCATCACATATGTTATGCTAAATATTGTTGTGCACAAGTTCACGAAAGTGATTTATTTTCTGGAAGTGTTTTTTCACATCCCAGATGGACAGATAAAAGTTGTGTGTATATCTTGGCTCGACTCACAGTGTCGCAAGTAACCAGCCGGGTTGTGTTTGTGAAGGTGTCAGACAGAAGATCTCAGTCTCTATCACTCAGCACCGTCCACTAGGACATTTCTCAGCCTGTCGCACACACACACACACACACACACACACACACACGACATGCACACTTACACACCTACCTCACACTTCAGCATGACACCTATCACACCAATCTCTGCCCTTCATCTTCAGTCTGGTCCCTTTGACCCTTGTCTCATCCCATATTGTCCTTCAGCGACTGTGAGATAGTGTGTGCTCTGTTCTGTAATCTCTAAGAATGATACTGCAGGAAAAAATAAATAAAACCGTTGTTTTGAAATCTCTCCAGGCTGGAGGGGTTTACCAATCTCTGGCGCCTCGCAGAACTGTCCTGTCAGATCGCTGCCATCCCTGTGACCTTAAAGTGGCCTTTGGGTGCTGAAGCATGTAGCTGTGAAATAGTCCTTGACAATTAGAAGCACACACGGACACGCACGGGAGCTTTCTCTCAAATTCAGGTTTAATTGCATGTGGCCAGTCATTACGAGACGTCTTAAAGGGCACGGCTGCACGTCTTCAATAATAAATGTGACACTCTGTCAGGTACGCCACGGTCATTATAAGACCAAAACAGTGATAGCTGGTTGTTTTCAAGAGTGTGGTGCTGAAGATGTCAATTTGCTTTGTCAAACTATTACTATAAAGCAAAATTACTTGGCTTGAAATGATTTATCAAGTTCAGAACTTCATATTATTTTGCATTGTCACGTTATTTTAAATCATAATTTATATAATAGTGCTATTAAGTGAATTTAATTTAGTATATAATAAAATTATATTTGATCTTTTATGTCGTATATTATCATTTCTGTGTTATAGTTGTATATTTAAATGGCAGTATAGGCAAGATGAAAGATTATGGTATCTCCTATCTTTGCTCTGTTTATTTATGACTTTGACATTTATTTATGTCTGACTTTATTGCTTTGACAGTTTATGACTTTACTTAATTATTACTCTTATGAATTAATTATTCTTATGACTTATTTAAGACTATAATGATTGATTAGAACTTATTCATTTTACTATTTATTTTATTCTGATTTTTTAACTATTATGCCATATTTGACTTATTACATGATTTATTGTAACTCATTCATTTGATTTCTATTTCTTTTTTAATTATTATTATGACTTTATGACTTAGATTTTTTTTTTTTACTTTATAGCTTATGACTGATAGCTTATTTAATCATTATAATGGTTGAGTATTTATTTAGTAATTTATTATTTATGACTTTTTAATGACTTTTTATGACTTTGACTTATTAATGACTTAAGACTTTATGACATTAAATACTTTGATTTATTAACTCATTCATTTATGACTTATATTGTGGCAATTTTTATGTTGCTGTTTGATTTATTTATGACTTATGACTTATTTTAATATGATTGATTAGAACTTAGTTTGACATTTGATTTATAACTGACTTCAATTTAAGACTCATGCAATACTTTAACTCATTCATTTCACTATTTATTTTTTTATTTAAGACTTAATATATTTGCCAATTATGATTTATTACTTTGACTCACTGACTTGCTTGACTTTAGACTTATATAATACTTTATTATGAATGATATACGATTGTTATAGCTTAGTTTCATTATTTATTTGTATTTTTATTTATTTGTTTGTTTATTGTTTACAGCATATATCCGTGTATATGCATTTTGTTTTAAGGCAGCAGCTATTTGCACTGTGTAAATAGTGATAGAGGCTATTTACACTAAGTGCAAATAGCAATGGATTCTATTTACACTGTTAAAATAGCAGGATGTTCTGCCATTTATACTACTTATTGCAAATAGTGGCAATTATTTGCACCTCAGTATTGTAGTACATTATAAAACAGTATGCAGTAATAATGTATTGAGTGTAAATTGTAACGTTAATTCAAATCATTAAATGGATGCCACCTTATAGAGACAATTAAGCCCTCCCTACACCTAGCCTAACCCTACCTGATACTTTATTTTCAACTTTTTGATTATTTCTTCTATTTTTATTGAAAATAAATGCCTTTCTGATGTAATATGCGATTTGAGAAGGAAGAAAAAAAAGTTTGGCAAAAGCCAGATTTGAACTGTGTTCGATCGTAGGGCTGCACGATTAATCGAATGCGATTATCATGCGCATCTTGTCAGTAAAGCCGGTTCTGTAATCAGTAGTAAATCTCCATCACGTGCTTTCAGATGGAGCAGCATTTACTACACAGAGCCGCAGTTCTCTGACAAGCTACGCAAAAAAATCGCAGATTATATAATCGCACGATTATGAAATCGTTCTGTGATAATGAATCCTATTTGCATAGCTTCTCAGTGAACTACGGCTCTGTGTAGTAAATGCTGCGCCATCTGAAAACACGTGAAATAAAAACGCATTTAATAACATGTTTTTACTCCAAACTCACTTCACTCCAAACTCTTTCAACTCACTTCAGAATAAGGCATGCAACATATTTCATAGTATTCTAAGCAGTGATTTAAGGCTATGCCGATTAACACTGCATTATATACAATATTATAATGAAAATTATAATAATTATTATAATAAGAACTGAGATAAATCATATATTGTCATAGCCCCATGTTTATTAGTCACATTGAATCAATGAAAGCATTTAAATTTTCTTTTTATTCACCTACCGCTATAGGGATTTCCTGGATTTCTTCTGTGGGGCATATTTGGAGTTTTAGCGCCCTCTGGCCTTCGGATGGAGATTTACTACTGATCACAGAACCGTGCTTCACTGACAAGATACGCATGACAATCGCAGCTTTTGTCTAATCACGATTGCGATTTCATTGAGATTTATTGTGCAGCTCTAGTGGATCGCATGAAAAAGACTGCGGTACGCGATTTTACCACCTACGCCACTGAAGCTGATATTTAATGGTCGTCTTTTGTAGTATTGACTCCCCCAATCACAGATTGGTGGGCGGAGTTAGTGTAAATAGCCTCTGCCAACAAAGTGGGCTATTTGCACTTAGTGTAATTAGACGCTCCGTTATTTAAGTGTTGTAAGTCTTAAAGTAATCTTCACTAGTTGCTTTGTTTTCAGCACATGGTCATTTTCCCGAACAACAGAGCGGACAAATTAGTGCTGGTTAAGGATCTTGGCTGCTGATGTGAAGGTTGTAAGTTCAGTTCCACATAGCAGGGGACCCTGAAACCCAAGAGTCATTGAGATCATTGCTGCAGTCCGTCACCATTGGGCTCTTGAGTGAGGCACTTAACCCAAGGTTGCTCCTGCGGGACTGATTCTCCCTGCAATTAGTGTACCGTGAGTCGCTTCAGATGAATAGCATCTGCTAAATGGGGAGTAAATGAACATTGGCACTCCAGTCTCCAAGACCCGTGTTGAGACCTTAATAATGTTTCATTAGATTGTGAAATTTCTTTGAATACTTCACCCCAAAGTGTTTTTTGAAGCTTGAAAGCTCTAGTCTACATACATTGTAACTGCTTGGAAAAAAGCTACCAGCACATTCCTCAGAATGTTCCTTTTGTGTCCCACAGAAGAAAGACATCCAGGTTTGGATCGACCTGAGGGTGAGTAAATGATGACAGCTTTTTCCTTTTTGTGTGAACTGTCTCTTTAAGATCCCTTGGGTTCAGTGAACACAGAGTGGTTCTAATACAAAGCCGAACACTGAAAGGTCAAACGAGATAAAAGTAAATCAACTTGATTTTGGCTTCTTATAGTAAGTCACCTTTATTCACATCTCTCAGATGATGCCCTTGACTTTGAGAAGAGGGGTGTGTATTTGTGTAAGAGTTTGAGAGTGAACGAGAAGGAAAAACACTCAACCCACACACACTGGCCAGTGTTAATTGGTACAGTTTTTGTGTTGGTCATAGATTTTGTCTTTTTATATCTCATGAAGTGTGTGGGCTAAACTCTAAATTTTTCTGGCCTATTAATCCTTTAGAGGTCACATAGATTTCCATTTCTCTCCCCCTCCTCAGTCTCACCTTAGGTTATTCCTTCAATTTGCATGATACTTGACTTAGCCTATATACAGTAATCTAGAGACATGCCTGGTAAAACATAAAGTGCACGTTTTACGCATAAAATAATGAACAAAATAAAATGAGTAACTATAAATTAATTAAACTATAAATGAACTAAATTTATTAGTTATTTAACTAATTTAAATTTTTCTTTCCTTTTTTCAACATACATTTTTTGTGGTTATAGTTTTCGGAGTGTCTATTTACACTAAGTGCAAATAGCCCGCCTTGTTGGAAAAGGCTATTTACACTAGCTCCGCCCACCAACGTGTGAGTGGAATAGTCAACAGTGAAAAAAGACGCTGATTTCATATCGGTTTCAGTGGCGTAGATGGTAAAACACATGCTTTTTGACGCGATCGACCCGAGTTCGAACCTGCCTTTTGCCGAACGTTTTTCTCCCTTTTTAAATCTCATATCGCATCGGAAAGGCATTTGTTTTCAATAAAAATGAAGGAAATAATCAAAAAGTTGAAAATAAAGTATCGGGTAGGGTTAGGGTAGGTGTAGGGAGGTCTTTATTGTCCCAATAAGGTGGCATCCATTTAATAATTTGAATCAAAACTATCATTTACACTCAATATTATTGCGTACTGTTTTATAATGCACTACAATACTGAGGTGCAGATAATTGCCACTATTTGCAATAAGTAGTATATAAATAGCAGAAAATCTTGATATTTTTTAGAATCTATAGCTATTTGCACTTAGTGTGAATAGCATCTATTGCTATTTACACTTAGTGCAAATAGCTGCTGCCTTTAGTTTTTTTTGTCTTGCTAAACTTGTGAAAATGTAATGTTATCTTATTCATTCTATTATTATTATTATTATTATTATTATTATATTAACAAACTTTAACTGAAATAAAATACAAGAAAACCTTAACTATCTTTTTTCAAATTCAGTTTTCATTTTCATTTAAACTTAATGAACTAAAACAACTAAAAGGAACCTAAAACTGAACTGAAATGAAATAAAATCAATAAACTATAAAAATACTATAAAAAATAAAACAAAACTAATAAAATTGACAAACACAAAACAAAATTACAAAACTTTAACACAAATGAAAATGTTAACAGAAAATATATAAACTAATTCGAAATGTTAATAAAAACTGTAATAGTATCTCAATGATACTAAAAAAACACTGTGTATATGTATTCATACATAATGATGATGATTGTGTAGTAAGTAGGCTACTAGATGTATATTAACAATATTAAAATGTTATTTAGTTTATATGATAATGTACTATATGAATACATTTTAACCTGCTAGCAAAGCATTTCACTTAATCAATTTAGTCATCAATATCAAAAAGCCACAAGCCTCTTTTTCCAATGAACTTTTTTATTAGTAATTTTAATTATAAAGTTAACACACCACCACCACAAGAGGATATCAAGACTGCGACAGATTTAACAAGAAAAAAAGGCCTCTGAACACAGTCTCACTTCCATTATCATTATATGGAAAACGCTATTTTATCATCTCTTTGACTTCCAGGCCCTTCTCTCTCTCTCAGATGAACGGGTGATTAAAATACTGTCGGCAGAAGCCAAACAGGGGTCCATAGACAAGACAAATGTATACACAGCTGATCCCTCAACGCTGGGGAAAAACGCAGAACCTCCGCATTGTGGTAAATAATTGAGCACTGCATGATTAATTATGCATTATGAAATACACTGTCAAAGCAGAAAGTTTTATTTTGTACCCAAATACACAGAGCCATGCTCTCTCTTTTTTGGATCTGGGTCAAAATGTTTAACAAACGCAGCGTGCGCCACATCGCCGTGGGTCTGACTGGTGGTCGGCATGTCAATCGGTGACTAATTGTTGCGAACGAATCCGATTTCCCAGGAGCTCTAAGCGCTTTGAGCTCCATTTCTCTGGATTTCTTTATGCCAGGTGCCTCAAGTTCGTTAATTTATTGAAAAGATTCTAATTAACTGGTTCTAGAGGGGGAAGAAACGTTGCAGGAAGATTTATAGGTTGTGCAATACAGCTGGAAGGCGGCCCGTCAGAGTCACTCCACATAAAACTGCTTTCGCTCTTTGTTCGTCGCATATTCACGTCTGCTAAATACGTGGGCAATTACATTATTCTGAGGTAATTACCGTAAATTCAACTGCCTGAGGAAACGGCGGTTCTTTCTACATAAAGGCACATTTTTAGCACAGGCCTGTAGGAGTAAATGAGCCGCTGGTTTTCAACTGAGCAAAATAGGTTGCAGATCAATTACTAATTAAATACCAGTTGAGACTAATTGGTTTCAAAGTACCGTGCCACGAAATTAGAGATTCGAAGAGCTGAGGCTCAGAAAAACTATCAACACGTGTGACTCGAAACCAGCTTTAGCGTGTTTTGGGAGCTTCATTCCCCGCCGTCTCTATTTTAAGCTTGGTTTTAGATCAATACCCAGACTCCCCCAAAGTGTCCTCTTTGGGGTAGACATCATTCACGGAGGACCCCGTAGACTGCTCCAGTTGTACAACCTGCTCGGGGCTACCGGCTTGAAGGATGATGTCATTACAAAAACTGTGCCATCTTCCTTGCATTTTGTAAACAAGCGGCACTATGAACTGGGCACGCAAGTGTTGCAATACTCTGATATTATGTGGGTCTCATTCCTCATCAAACATCATGGATGGGACCTAAAACGTAATGGCATCAATCAGTGAGTTTCCATCAGATTTGGAGATTTTGCGTTATTTTATGAATGTCGATAAAAAGCTATTTGCTTAAAGTGACTAAAACGTAATTTTTTTTTCCTCTTGTGATAAGTCATTGTGACAGATGTTGGCATTAATGGCAACGAAAGCCCCTTATATTTGAGAGCAGCCACGTATGATGTTTCTTGGACGTTATAGTACATTAAAGAATGATCATGTGACACTTATGTACCAAAAATAGCAAACCCCCCCCCCCCCCAAAAAAAATCCCCAAAACAAAACGATGTGTTCTTGCATTTCAAAAAGCTAGACAGAGTGCTATAGTATTGAATAGAATCCAAAATGTAGGTTTTGTAACTTTTTTTTTTTCCTAACAACCTTTTAAAAACATCGCTTTCATATTGAGAGACTAGCAAGATGCTTCATAATAGTCAAACACATCTCTCTAGAATGCATTTATGTAGAAAAAAGAAAAAAGATTTAGAAAATGTAGACATTGGAATGTATCCTGTGTAAATGATTTCTAAAAACAAGAATGTGACTAAATGTTCAGGATATACTGTATGAGTGTGTCTTTTATTTATATATATATATATATATATATATATATATATATATATATATATATGTGTGTGTATATGTGTGTGTGTGTGTGTATATATATATATATATATACATACATACATACATGCATATACACAATACACATATTTTGTAAACAAAAACTTTTATTTTGGATGCGATTAATGGTTTACAGCACTAAATATAATGTAATATAATTAACATTCCTGTCTCAGTGTGTCTATGGTAGCTGCTTAAAAATATGATAAGTATTGAATATGATTATGAAGTTGTCCAATATTTTTGTTACAAACAAATGAAATTGAAGTCATTATTAACAGAATCACATTCGTGTTTACTTAATGATTCCAGACAGTATTGTTTTGTAATCAATTGAATTAGTTTTGTGAATTTAAATAGATCTCTGGACAACTAAAAGGTTTTCAGTGAATAACAATTAAAATTGAACTTAAATTTCAGAATTTATCATCACAATAGGTCCTGCAGAAGAGCGCAAGTGATTTGAATTACTCCTAAGGTACGCCAAGGACTGTAACAATAAAAATGTTTTTCAAAGATTATTCAAAATGTAATATAATAGCAAACTTTTAAGCTGATAAATGGTAAAAACGTTGACAGCCAAACATAATCCATCCTGTGTTTAAGGACCTCGAGCCTTTAAAATGACAGATGACAAAACTCCAGTGTATGTTTATAGTAAACAGAACGTTATCATGCATTTGGGTGGGTGTGAAATAGTTAGCGTTCTTCAAATGCATATATATATATTTTTGTCTTTTTTAAAACTTTACAGAGAGAAAAGTGCAGCATGAACACTCTCTTCAAACTATCTTCTTTTGTGTTCCACAGACAAAAGAAACACATACGGCACGAAAAAAAGATGACTTAATGACTATGTTTTCAATTTTTCCATTAAATATATCTTTAAAACCACATCTGCATCTACAATCATACAAAGCATCATGCTTAAATCAACCTGTTCTGCGAATCTGTTCTGCATCTCAGCCCAAAGAAGACTAGACATCTAATCGAAGAATCTCAATTAATCAATTAACAAGACAGTTTTGTCAATTTGAGGCAGACTGACGAGACCCCGTGGGTGTTGGGAGTTCGAGGTGCATCGATCAGATGGTGTAAATAAAACTAATTATGCACTTTTTTCATCCATTGTTTGTTTTTAGCATCACAGTGGTGCAAAAACACAAAATAAGCTACATTATGCACCTAGCAGGAGGTATAGCGGAGGCCATCTGCACCCCTCGGCAAAACGAATAAAGGGGAAAAAAGTGACTAAAATTCAAATTCATCTTTTAAACATGCAGAACATAGCCAGGAGGCTGTCGCAGTGCAGTTTATGTAGTGTAAATGAATAACATGGGGATAATTGGGGCAGTTATTCCACGCTTACATGGCAATAGATGATAAACTCTCGTGTGCTCGGCATTTTGAAACCCCTGTTAGACGTGTCGGTCCACAGATCTGTATTCACTAAAGATAAACTCCCAGACATGATCATAAATACTACCCGTTTTTTTTTTTTTTAGATTTGAGCGAGAACAGCAGTCCAAGAGCTGCGTGTTTTTGCGAAAGGTGTCTGATCACCCAGTATGGTGCAGACCTCCTACCAACTGACAGCTGGCTGTAGAGCAATTTTGAAGTAATTTGAGTCTCAAGATTCTTGTAATAAAACAAAATCTAACTCTCAACACGAGCACAGAAATCCGATGGACTTACATTGACAGAGAAACATGATCCGTATCTAGAGACCTGAATATCAGAGAATTGAAGGTGGGATCTTACTACAACCACCCAGAACACCCTAGCAACCACATAGCAACCAGTGCAGAGTTGGAATCAGAATTAAATTGGTCAGGAGTTCTGGTAAGTTGAATCAGAATTTCAAGCCAATATTCAAAATTTGCCTTGACAAACTTTTGCTTTTTAGTTAAATTTTACAGTTAAGTTGAATTTATTTGAATTTACTTTTTTTTTATTTTTTTTCCCAAGCTCAATTCAAATTCAACAATAGAGAGCTGCAGGGATGATTTTGGTTGGTTGGTTGGTTCCACTATCCTGAAATAGAGTTTTTTGAATGGGTTTGTATGTTGGCCAGTAGCGCACAACACAACGAAATCACAACATAACGCATAGGACTGTTGCGGCTTGTTTCCATTGTGTTGTTAATTTTGTAGTGTTGTGGCTTGTTCCTGTTTGTGTTCTGTGTGATCGTGGCTCCTTATTGGTGGTCCTGTGTCGTACAGTGAGAGAGGTTCAAAGACGGCCATTGTCACGGACTTGTGACCAAAGATAGCCTGCGATACAACATGATCATCGCACAGTGTATTTGCTGGTAAGATCCACGTTTAAAGACCAACCAATAAAAATGCGCCATGAAATCAACGTGACATGGCGCTAAAACATAAAATTTTATGTTTAAAGTTTTATTCTACTATAGTAACCTGTGTCATATTGTACGAGTCAATTGATAGTTTTCACCTGACGTCACACCCTTATAGGAACGCCCACCTGGAGGGCAAAACGAAGCTTTGCTCCACTGACCGCCAGTTATTTTTACGCAGTTTGCATTAAGTAGTAATGTAGTAAAACGCAGATATTAAAAGGCGAAATTCAGTAAACACCTTATTGATGATGTATATTTTGTACAGGCAAGCAGATGAAGCCAGAATATAAACACAATGTGCAAAGTTTCACATTAAATGGTTTCCCATAGAAAACCATTAGAAGGAAAACACTGAACCATTAAGCGGATTGCGTTCATATTCCGGCCTCATCTGCTTGCCTATGTAAATTATGCATCATTAATATAGAGATTACTGAATTTTATATTTTAATATTACTGTTTTAAATATATTAAGGCACTTTAAGTGTTTTTACAACGTTTTGTCGCACTGTTTAATGATTGAAATATTGCCGCGGGTGCTTAATATGGATTGCAAATGGCCAAAACTTGCATTTTGTTCACATACCTTTGTTTTATTCTTTTGAGAAGTGATCTAAATATTTGCGGCTGTGAAACAGATGGAAAATTAACAGGTTTGTCCTGCAGTTCTATGGATGTTTTGCCCTCCAGGTCTTCGAGCCGGTCATGTGACTGAAAGCTATGAATTGGTGTCATCATCGTACAATCCTCACATGTCGCAGCCAATTTTATTAGACACAGTGTGACATGCAGTGATCTTATAGGATTGCTAAAATCAAGATATTTTAATTTCACATTTTATTCTATACCCCCCACAACCACCACCTTTTTTTTTGAGAATCCTTGTCTTGAAAAGGCAGTTGCTAACAAGTGTCTAAAGACTACAGAGGCTGTCGGGAACATTAAATGTCATGACGCCAAACAGGTAAACTCATCTACTCCCTAGTCCACTTTCACAGCCTTGTAGTGTTTATAATCACACTCTTTCAAACTATTCTGTAGCAAATTTGCTTAAAAGGGAATTGTATATAAATAATTACAATTAATTATGATTAATTACAATTATTTATATCGGCTGACAGTAATAGATTAGTCACCATCAACTAATCAGTTAGATCCAGCGAACATTCAGTTTAAGTTCATATCAATGAATGAATGAATAGAATGAAGGCATTTATATAAGCGCTTATATTATTGTGCTATACACCCAAAGCGCTTTACAGTCATGTGGGGGGGTCTCTCCTCAACCACCACCAGTAATGCAGCATCCACTTGGATGATGCGACGGTAGCCACAGTACAACGGCGTCAGTGCGCTCACCACACACCAGCTACAGGTGGAGAGGAGAGAGAGTCATAGAGCCAATCAAGTGGATGGGGATTATCAGGAGGGCATGATTGTCCAGGGCCAGTAGAGGGAATTTGGCCAGGACACCGGGGTTACACCCTTACTCTTACGAGAAGTGCCATGGGATTTTTAATGACCACAGAGAGTCAGGAGCTCAGTTTAACGTCTCATCTGAAGGACGATGCTTGTTGACAGTATAGTGTCCCCGTCAATATACTGGGGCCTTATGACCCACACAGACCACAGGGTGAGCACCCGCTGCTGGCCTCACTAACACCTCTTCCAACAGCAACCTAGTTTTCCCAGGTACTCCCATCCAGGTACTGACCAGGCTCAACCCTGCTTAGCTTCAGTGGGCAACCGGTCTTGGCTGCAGGGTGATATGAAAACGTGGCATATTTAACTCAGAAAGGATATTTTCTTAGCCTGAAAATACTTTGCAAGTATTAATGCATTAGAGCATGTAGCAAGGATCAAAATAGTAAGGGACATTAATATGCAAAGCAGAATCAGAAACTCTGCTCTATAATTTATTGCACACAACTGTTATTAACTAAACACTAATACAGACTAGTCTAACAAACAAATAACAAACTAAACAAACATACAATCACTCATACATGGGGAAAGGGCTAATGGGAGTTGATGGATGAAACCATCAGGAAAACCAGAGAATGCAGTTATGGAAAGAGTCATTTAACCACCTGAGTAAAAACATCAGCGCCATAACGGGGTCTATAACTTATGCTAAACCTCTGTTTCGTTTAGTTAAGTGTTATACTTGCATTGCTTTGTTGTGACGAGTGTCCGGAATGCAGTCTCAGATGAAAGTGTTAATGGTTTCAAGGTTTTGGTGGTGTTGGAGTTCTTCAAGTTCTTCCGGGTTTGAAGGGTGATGAACTCCAAAAGATGTTAGTCTGGCTCGGTGGTAATTTGAAGTTTCTTCCCTGGTAGAAAGGGAAAAAGAGCTAAGAAAGATCTGCTGAGATCCGAGGATCCTTGGTTGAATGGAAAGTCAAGGCCGCAAGGCCTGGCACAAAACTTAAGGTGTTCAGAAGAGTTTTAGCGCACATCTTCCTCAGCCTCTTAAGATCTAACAGAACCGCAGACTGCTGGGGCGTCTCTTACGTGAGAGCTTTATCTGCTATAGAGGTCACACCTCTGGGGTGTCAAAGAGCCAATTGGAGTCTTGAACTTTTGGAGGGAATTTTTTACGACACTTTGTCTCTGAGCATTGGTAATTTGCATGGGTTTAATGCACAAACTACTTAAGATTCTTAGGACACTAATATGTTGCATAGGTATCAACATAAATATACACTCTCAATTAAATGTAGTCGGCGAATTGATCGAGACTAAACATGATACAACTAAGAAGTGATTTTAACTAAAGTGATCTATCGTAAGCATGGGAACACAGATACAATACACAAGAACATATACAAGAACAGTAATAATATACGTGATCTAAAAAGATATGTGTATTCATTCAAGGAGAATTCATAGAAAACCAAAGGGAGAAAGAGTTCTGTTTTATGGGCATGGGTGAGCACAACCGCATCTACTGCTTTTGGAAGCAATAAAACAGTCTTATCAGATGGTTTCCCTGGTAACTGAGCCTTTTAGGGTGTTCTTCCAGGAGAAGGGTCCAACGACCCTCACAATTTGTTTGTGGAATGAGAGGGTTTCCTGAATTATTCATTAAATATAATGACTAAATGTGTGTCTGATTCGTCCATACGCTACAATTCTGACTCAAATTTTCAGAGAAAATGTAAGGCTGAAAGAGCTGTCGAAAGCTTAATGGTGGTGACGTCATACAACAGTGGTTTAGTTCCTTTGTAGCCTATGTTTAGCTTCTACTGATTCTATTTCTCTTTCAAAATTCAGTTCAAGTTGTTCATTTCTCTAAATTATCATGATGAACAAAACATGTAAGGATCAAACATTTGTTGGTCTCACAGCTTGTTGTCTGCAATCCAAAAGCCAATGGAAAAATTCTAAATGTGTGCAGGAACCAGTGTGATGCAAACTTCCGGTTTGGCCAGCAAAAACATGTAATTTCCGCAGCACTCTATTGAACTGAATTTTACAAGCCATTTTCAGTTCACTTCTGAACAGCAGCACAATAAACTGCATAGCAATGCTCTGGCAACTAGCCAATCGTGGTTATGCATTTTGAACAGCCTAATACCAGGAAGGAATTGAGTTATCAGGAAAAGTGATTATCACACAATATTATGAGTGTGTATATTAAGAATAATTCTTCTGATTAAGTGTGCTGCCTTCATTAAAGTCCCTCACAAATTTTAGCATTTCTAGTGCTTGGGAACTTGAAACAGTGTAAAAGTATGAGAATAATGCCTGTGTGTGTGTGCGAGAGAGAGAAAATGTGAGGGTATTGCATTATAGCATTATCTACTTGGAAAAAAAAAAAAAAACCTCTGAAAGAGATTTATGCCCTCCTCAAAAAGCGCCGGGCCCAAACAAACCGTACAGTTTGTTCTTCTGTTGGAATATCTGGCTAGTTCTGCTCTAATGCAATATAAAATCAGTTTCTGTCTTCACACACACACACACACACATTTCTTTCTAAGGGTCTATAAGGCTTAAAACTATTGCAAGCTGGTTTCAGATTAACTCTGAGTGCTAACCACTACACCATGGCTCCAACTAAAGTTTTAAATGTATTTTCAAATGTGTTTAAATGTCAACTACAATGTCTGTTTTGAAAACTACAAAAACACACATTTGTGAAAACTGTATTACGTTGCATGATTTTGTGTTCAGTCTATACTGTAGGTATGTGCACAGGTGCGTAGTGTTTCTTTACAAAGTAACATCGCCAACTACTGGCCTGGCATGCAAAATACAGCGTTTTTAGTCATTCCATGTGAATTGGGATCGATTTGACAATGTTGTCATGTGTACACCAAACTTTAGAAAAATGCAAAGGAAAAACTTTGTTGCAGGTATCATTGGTGTGTAAACGTACTGTCAAAATCAAATTTAAAATGTATTTAGTAGGAGCCGTGGCATAGTGGTTAATGCACATGTCCATTAGTCCATTGAGAAAATTTAAATTCAGCTCGCAACATTTCTCAGTACCTTTCCTGTTAAATTTCTTTATGTATTATAAAAAGATTACAAAAAATAATAATTTAAACAACTCAACACATTCAAAGCCAGGTTTGAATTCAGATTTCCCATATGAGCATTTGCAGTGCGTGCCAACTATTTTCACACAATTTCCAAATTAATTTTGGTCGTAAGATTCAAAGATTACTTAATCCCGGCGATCATAATCGATTAATTTATTTGATTAATTGCTGCCCTACTGGATATTCATCATCAGATTCTGCGCAGCACGGTTTTGTAATAGAATTCGGGTGAGTGCTGAGAATGGGAAACGTTCCTTGCCCATTATTCCTGGATATGTTCACGCACAGCCCAGAGACATGCAGAAATGTCTCAGAACAAATATTGGCTCTACCGCAGAGGAGGATGCTGCCGAGGTTTCATTTATGAAGCACAAACTCTGTGAACTGCACTGAGATTTCGAGTGAGATGTTGCAGGATAATGTAGACAAACAACAGATATATAGAGGAAAAACAAATATTTCACAAGTGCTCCTGACACTACATTCGCCTCCGTGATAATGGGACTCTCTTTCTTCGTTTCGTTCTGCGTTTCTTTCGAATGACTCTAAGGAACCTGCATGAGTCTGAAAACAGCCATATAACTACATTACTCAGTTTTCTCATACAGAAAACAAATCCTGTGGAGTTCAGACATAGATTGAGGTGATGCTGTCCCATCTTTCTTTTTCTTTAAATTTCGTAAACATCATTATAGAGGAAACTATTACTTATTTCTTACTTCCTACTTTGGTAACTTGTTTATTTTTTGGTCTATATATCATGGAAAATAGCTTTTTTTTTCTTGCTTATATGAAATACAAAATAATGGACAACACCAATGTGAACCATGTCACTGAGATAAGTCAATCATAAGAGGTCATTTACTTTAAGCATTAAAGGTACAGAGCAGCAAAAACACCTTTAAAATGTTTTACTTGAACTACAAAATAACGTGATTTTGTAATATTGCATAAGTAAGTGTGTATATACAGGACATACTTTTGTAAAGTTTGTTTCGGGCTTAAAGCAAGCTGTTTTTGCTTTTTCTTGTTAAAATGTAGTACTTTTATTTTTAACAAGACAAAAAAGCAAAAAAAAAAATGCTTGCAATCTTTAAGCCTTAAACAAACTTTACACGTGTAAATGCGAACGTTGCTAGCTAAAAAATCGTAACTTTCACACTGTTGTTTTTGCCGTTTTCTTAGTAACTTTTTAAAATTTTTCAAAACCTTTTGTTATTAAAATGATACTTTTGAGAAGACAATAAAAAGAGCTTGTTTAGATTTTACGGACGTAACAAACTTTACGCAAATGTTTAAACGCAAATGCTTAAACGCAAATGCTTTTAGCTATAAAAGCTTAATCATCCTGATGTGTGAGATGAAGACCTATGCACTTTTACTTAATTTTAGATTTTTAACATTATTGTTTCATTTAAACTGCAAAATAAATAAATTTTGCAGCAGTTTGAAATGTACTGATAACCACCAGTGGTTGGGGAAAAGAAAAAGAAAAAAGAAAAAGAAAAAAAAAGTGCAAAGTTTGTTTCAGGCTTATAATTAAATAAGCTGTTTTTGCTTTTTTATTATCTTATTTTATTTATTTATTGTTGTTTGTTGTTATGGAAAAACTGTTATTTTCAACACGACAAAAAAAAAGAAGAAAAAAAAACTCATTTTCACGCCCAAAACAAACTTTACGCAAGTGTAATTACAAATGCTTTTAGCTACGTTCATTAAACTGTTGACACGTTTATAACTAATAGTGCATGTTAAATAAGTTATTTTGTTAATAAAATGTTATTTTCAACTAAAAAAAAATACAGAATGTTTAATTTTTATGCCTGAAACAAACTTTACACAAGTTTAATAAATAAATTAATTAAATAAAAGTTAATAATAAACCTCTAAAATGTTTTTACAGGTTTGAAGATTGTTTTATAATTTACTTGAAATGCAAAACAAGAAAAATAAATAAAATCTTGTTTAATTTAAAGCTCAAAACAAACTTCACGCAAACAGAAACTTTGCATGTAAACAGAAATGCTTTTAGCTACTTAAGTTCAGCTGTTGGCAAGTTTATAACTAATAATGCATGTTAAGCATGTATAATTACACACATTCAATGCATCAGCCAAGAAATGCACATTTGCACACGTATTTGCGTACTTACAGCTCAGTATGAAATGTAGCTTGTCTTCTTGAACTCGTGTCGCCCACGACCATGTGGTTCTGTGCTCCACTGTTGTCTTGCAGTTTCTCAATTTCAGGGGGCAGCACTATTGTGGGTTGATTATCAACCACCATCACTGGCCCAGTATGTGTGGATCTTTCCGTGCCTGTTTCAGATCGATGCAGCTGCAACCTAAGCATTATGGGACGGTTTCATACAGGCACGTCAGCCGTTGCTCTGGCCTGACCGGGACCTTCGATAATGAATCAGTCCTGATGAAATTCAATCCAAGACGAAGATTAATGTAAGTGGCCGATGCCGGAACGCTTCATTCAGAGCGATGCGAGTATGATTGTATGTCAGGAAACAGAATTCAAGAAGAAAGCAGAAAAATTCATCATACGACACCTGAAAAACGGTGGTCTGCCTCATTCTCTGTACCATTTTCTTTCTCGCTTTCGGTCTGAGAATAATAGATCAGAGCTTGGCACCTGCAGAGTCCTCAGCGGGGTACTGAGGGTCTTCATTTTCATTAAACACAATAGCCCAGGGACAGCATATCCAGCCGGCCTTATCTATAAAGAGAAACATTTTGGCTGGCAAGGTCAGTTCCATTTCTTCTCATTTCCTCTAACAGACAAACAAATAAATAATCTAATGAAACTTCCTTCACAGGTGGGGTGTTTATGGATGGTCCGGTTTGAGTCACAAATAAAAATAGAGCAGGGTGGGAAGGTGCCTTTTCCTTCAGACTGAATGGTAAATCACATTTAAATTTAATAAATATTATATCCCTTTCTTTCTTTTTCTTGCTTTCTTTCACAACCAGTCCAATAATCTAAAGAATTTATAATGAAACATAACCTTTTTTAAAACCTCATTATAATCAAGAGTGTACACAACATATTAAGATGAGATGTTTAAACTTTCATTTTGTTCTTTTTGTGCAGTCTTCCTCAGTTGTGCTCATTTATTGAAAGCTGCTACATGGCTGCAGCAACAGGAACAGCAGCCATGCTGTATGGTATTTAAAATACCACACTTGTCATGTGCAACAGTTCCCACCTGTGGATTCAGTGAAAATACATCAAAAATACCAGTGTGAAAGTAGAACAGTTATTTTTGTTTCGTTCCAGGTGTCTTTACAACTCCTCTAAAAAGTTCAGGTGTTCGTATCTCTCTCACGTTTGCCAGATTGGTCCAGCTGGAAGACTAACTCAAGTACAGCTGGATGGGAGGTTTTGAGATCTCTCATATCTTTGCTTTATTTGTTCAGTATTGTCTGGAGAGCCGGTCTAATGCAACTCTAACCCTCAGTATTTTGGCATATCGTGTCCAAGAGATGTAGAATCCACTTGGATGGAGGTCATCAGACGAGATGAAGCCCTCCAAAAACCCCAGAAGAGTGGAGGAACAAAAGCTCAAGGGTTTGTGTGTTGATTAAGGAAACATTTGGAAGATTTCTGAGTACAGTTTCAAAGCAAGTTCATGAAACAAATGGATTTAGGATGGTTTTCAGTCTTCAGTTCCTTTTGAATACGTATCCGATAATACCTTGAAGGATGCACTATTCTAACTAAAAACAATTTATTTTCAAGCAATTTTTAACTGATTGGGTTTAAATAAACTCAATATGTGAGGTGAAATGCCATACACAGGGGCACTGTAAGGGGGGGAAGGTTAGGAAGATTCTAAGGGCCCGACGATGGAGGGGGCCCCTGAGGGAGAAACGCAATCGCAACTTCTACCGAAGGGGATCCCCCCCCGGAACGCGATTTACCGAGGGGAACGCAGAACGAAACCCCCCGCCCTCCCCCCATCCTCCCACCCCTCCGGCTTGATCGCGGGGGAACCAAGTGAATATGCTATCCAGGGGGCCCAGAAACCGTAGCGGCGCCCCTGGCCATACATGATGCATTAAAAGCTTTCTTTACATTAAATGCTTTTCCTATTAAAAATACAGATTCAAATGTCAATGTTCTTTCCCACAAATTGTGAATTACACCTGAACAGTGGTTTGAAACCATTGACTTAGATGGCATATACTCCCACTAGCGCTGTTTTGCTGTTTAAAATGTATGCGTAGCAGCAAAGTGTTTATCCTAAAATTATAGTCATGCCTGCGAAGGAACCGCCACCATCAGCACAAACAATCTAAAGCGCCAAACACGGCAATTACCCATAAACACCTGCTGTGTGGGCCGCTGCGAGGGGGGACTGGCAGTATAGCTGATTTGGTGGATTCTGCATGTGGGAGGGATAGACACAATGTTGACCCTGTTTAGCTAATGAACGACACTGTCTTCCCCGCACAACTGTACTAAATCAGTGCAGCCCAGGAGGCAGAAGAAAAGAAAGATTTGTCTTTAATACCGGACTGTGAAAGTGGAACTGTTTGTAAGGTCATGGTATGTCATAAAATACTATGTTTTGCTGTGTAACTGATGATTTTAAAGCTGTTGGAAGCGATTCCTGTGTCACTAGTGGCGATAAACTGAAATGGGCTTCCATTGTTTGTCAAACATAGACAGTACTGGTTCAAACTAGTGTAGCTGTCATAGATTTCTGATAATCTAACAAAAATTATCAAATAAATTTAAAAGGATTTTGTAAAACATCTCTAAATTGATTATTTTTATTTGTAGCATAGTACTTTTTCCACAAGGTTTTGCATGTACATTAATTAATTTATTTGTCACATTTGAATTTAGTAAGCTAATATGCGTAATGCAACATTAGCAGTAAGCAAGCTAATAGTTACAATACAGTGTGCCGAAAGCCATTAGCATAATTGCTAACAAGATGATAAACTGGCAGTGACATTAAAAGCCAATTTTCAGTTCTTATGACACTTCTGAAGAAGCCAGAACAATATGAACAGATTTTTTTCAACACTATTAATACGTTTATTTGATTGCTGCTTTTTCCCAAATGTAACCTGTTAACATTCAAAATAAGACAAACATTTGCTTAAATGAAGCTAACATCATAAACATGAACAGAGTTGTAAAATGCTACAGTTGTCGAAGACATCCAATAATAACCAAAGCTTTTAGAAATTTACAAGCTTAAATACGGCCATATTTTTAGAGTTGTTATAGCAGTGCACAGAAAAATCTTGTTAGCACTTCGCCTTGTTAGCAAGTCGCGATACCTCCAATGAGGCTTTTCTGGAGAGATATCTCTCTTTTTGCTATCATAATAAGAAAAATATCACACCGCTACAAGGTTTAATTCTTGTAGGGACGTGTGGCATTTTCTTGTGAGCTTCTCAATACCTAGACAGTAACTGAGAGAGCCATGGGCCCTTGTCATATTCCTTGACAGGTCGCATAATGGGCCTATTGACAAACTGCCTGAGCTTCCCCTGGGCGGACGACACATGAGTGGTGGTGAGTCTGAAACTCTTTTAGGAAAAGAAGTGTCTGATAAACAGTGCTTCGACCTATTGAAGTCCAACATAGACATAAATGCCATGGTGACAGCTGCAGAGACGGGGGGAAAAAAGCCTCTTTCAATTTAACAAGAGAGGAAATTAAAAAGAAGTAGAGTGTGAACGTATTAGAGGAAGCTGGTATAAACAACCGTACCTTCCCCGCCCCATTTTGACAGACCGCTACATCGCCAGAGGAAAGTAATGCTGACACCTGTAGTCTTGTGTGGAATGGTAATATGGACCAGCGGGCATTGCAAAGAATAGTGTGGCATGAATAGCATGCTGAAAAATATGACATTCATATTGAAATTCTGGCTCAAAAATGGCACAGTTTGAGACACATGAGGCATATTGAGATCTCTTAAAAAAACTACATGAGATTATTGAGGATTTGTTATTTGGAAAGAAGAATGAATTATGCAAATGTTGTACAGTAGTTGTATCTCCATTATATCTCATTGCTAACAATTGAGATATTTAAGAGACTTGGTTTGTTTTGGTGTGAACAATGCCAACTTGGGAAGATGACTGAAAAAGTTCTGAAAAAACTCACAGTGCATAATATTCTGACTTATGATTCATTTGTTTCTGTCTTTTGATGTTAAGATCTCTTCAAAAACTGTATAAGATTACTGGGGCTTTTTATTCTTGGAAAAAACTGAATTATGCAAATGTCTCAGTTTGACCTCCATATTATGTAATTGCTGTGAAGGAGAAATAATTGAGATATTAAAGAGATTTCCTTTAGTTTTGGTGTGGACAAGTGACACTTCATCCCATAGGGAAAATTACTGAAAAAATAGCTCACAACTCCTAATATTCTCAGTTATGTTTCATTTAATTATCAGCTTGCCACAGATGTTTCTCCTAAAACTCACAAAGAGATATAACAAATTAGGCAATTACTGAGTCCATTTTAAGGTCTGAGTTTTGATATTGAGGTCAGAAACTATGTGAAGTAACTGGGGCTTTTTGTTCTTTGGAGAAAAGGGTAGACTATGCAAATGTTTCGATGTGATCTCCATTTCATCCTCCATCTTATTGCTGTGAAGGAGAAACAATTGAGACATTAAAGACATTTCCTTTTTGTGTTGGTGTGGACAATGGGCAGTTCATCCCACAGCAGAATTATCCAGAGTTTGTATTTTTTAAAATGTGAAACGCATAATATTCTCAGATAAGTTTTTTTTTCGAGTGTCAACTGTTTCTCCTAAAACTCCCTAGGAGAAACAACAAATTAGACACTTGTTGTGGATAGCATAGCACAGATCATTTGGTCATGAAAAAATTTGATGAGAAATGTTTGAGTTCATTTTGAGATCTGACTTTTTATTGGAAACTTTGATACCTTGGCAAATCTGGCACAGTTGCTGAGCTCATCTCTGAAAGTCTAGAGAAATCATGTGGGAATCTCAAAAGCATAATGCTGTCTCTTTTTAGTCCCATTGCTTTCAATGAGAAACATCTGAGATAGTAATCCTCTTATGTTTTGCTTTTCTGTGGCTGCGGACAAATGTAGAAGTTGAGTTCATGATGAAATATCCTGAGCACAGTCTGAGACATTATTGAGATCTCTTCTGAAAATCCTGAGGAGGTACATTTGAGAATCTGTTCAGGTGAGCAATCTAAGTAGCCAGAAGGTTTCCATTTGATGGTCTAGGTAAATCAAATGAGATATCAAAGAGATCTTATGTAATTTGTTTTTCTTTTTCAGGGAACAAGCTGTGATTAAACAGAGAAATGGACCATTCAATTTTTATCGAATGCAAATAATTCATATACAATGAAGAGGCTTGTTTCTGGCCTGCTCACCTTCTGCAGACACTTCGAAATGAAGCTGAACCATACAAAGGCCCGCAGCTACTCAATATGAATGAACCATTGGATAATTCCTCCATTATGTCACAAATCTCAGGCATTTACTGAAGCGCTTCATAATGGCTTTATAATGGAAATTATCGTCGTAATCGTTGGTCGTAAAAGTTAATAAATTTCAGCATATGCTCGGGGTTAGCTAATGTATGAGGTTAATGATGTTTCTTCGGGAACGGGCGGAGCGTTCCGTAAATTTACCTCACAAAGCCGCGATACTGGAACGTCAGGCTGTCACACCATAACCAGATCCAGATAATGAGTGCTGATTTCTCGGAAACACAAGCCAGAGGTCTTCAAGCTGAGGAGAATCTCCATTAAGGCTGAAGTGCTTTGTCAGCCGAACTGCATTGCATCTTGCTTCACGAGATTAAAGGGGTCATATGATGCTTTTTTAAAGATCATTATTTTGTGTATTTGGTATAACAGAATATGTTGACATGTTTTAGTGTTCAAAAAACACATTATTTTTCAAATACTGTACATTATTGTAGGTCCTCTATGCCCCGCCTCTCTCAAACGCTTCGTTTTCTACAAAATCCCCCCTTCAGACAAGCGAAGTCTGCTTTGATTGGCCATCTGGCACAGTGCATTGTGATTGGCCGAACACCCCAAGCTGCGTAGGAAATGTAACACCCCTTTCCATAATCGCGAGCTTCAGCTTTCAAAATTATAGTAAAGACAGTAAATAATGTCCTTAGTTTTACCATCAGTTCAAGCCAGAGAGGGGAACAGTCACGTGGCAGACACAGTGATGAAGCTTGTATGTATTTGCACACAAGCCGCGATTGTGTGACCATTTCTCCCTCTCTCACACACGCGAGCACGCACGCACGCATGCACGCACACACACACACACACAAACGACGCTGCGCTGTGACTCTCTCACACACACACACACACGACGTGCAAAATTCCGCATTTAAACAGTCTTAAACTAATACTTAAACTAATAACAAAACATAAGGTCGCTGATTCAGAAGCGCCATATTGTCATAGCAAAGTCAGAATTACCTCCTCTCCTAGGTTCACGAAACGGTAGCCCATAAAATGCGTTGCTGTTCTGTTGTAAGTAATCTTAATGATTCCTAATTGCATTTACTTTCGGAAGGCCAAATAAAGTGCTTTTGCTTTCACCTAGAAACACACAGCGTCTCCCTGACATGGCTGCATCAACACTACTGTGGTTACTGAAACCACGCCTTCTTTCTTTGCATGAACATTTGGGCAGCATTAGGCAAATATTTCCACATTGTGACGTAGACGTGGGGGCGTGTTTGAATGAGCCGTTTTAGGGGGGCGTGGCAGAGTCTTAACTTTAATAAAGAATATCTCTTTGGTTTTGAGACTTTAGTCTGTGCAACTTCAGGGATCTTATCTACGCACAATCAGCTTGTAACACTCCAAAGAGAAAGCAAAACTTGAAATCGCATCATATGACCCCTTTAAGTGAATTTAGATCTATGGGAAGCACGTCCAGCTCTTCTTTCTGGGGAAATAAAATCTGTGAAATATTTGTAATACCTTGAGCAATCAAAGGAGCCAAACACAGGTTCTCTAGAGTCACAGCCTGTTAGATGTGTAATTCACTTTCTCAGTCTGAATTCAGACATCAGAAGCGTAATTAGTCACCTCTCTGAATGCTTTTTCTCTCTGTAGACAGCGTTTTCGGCACATCCTCTCCTTCCCTTTTTATCTCCCTTTCTTTCCATCTGGCTTCCCCGCGAGGTGGGACAGAATCCATTGAAAACAGATGTTCCCTCACCTAGCCAGTTTTTTTTCCAGCACGGCATGCAGGAGTGATTCTTCCACACGACCAGAAGTGCCCTTTCAAAACACTCGCACGCCAATGGAGGCAAGCGACGGCAATGCCGTGCTGAATGAATCTGAGCATCTGCACGTTTTCGTACATGCCTTATAAGAGTCGATGTGATGGGCTGCCATAAGGCCCATTGGGTAGGTTCACTCTATTAGTGTACTGATGATTTCAAGGCCCCACATGGAGCTCTCCGTGGAAGCCAATGATCCATGACGGATAGGACGGTTCCTCCGCCTTGGTTCCTTGCCATTTTCAGCACAGCCCTGATTTCCCTACAGTAAACACGGGACTTTGGGTCTCGTCGGACTAGAACTGTACGGGCTGAAATGTCAAAAGTTTGTATTTTGCTTTAGGTGTATATTTAACGTAGTGTACAGTAAAATATATATATATAATGCTACAATATGAAAATATACTTGAATATACTTTTGCACTGGTAAATGCCACTCACAGTTTCTTCACAAGAAGTAAATCTCTAGTTTAAAGAATTTGAGTTGTTGTTTTTGTTGTCACGCAGTAGCTCTCTCAACTGAGATTGTACCGCTAATCCAAACCAAACAGAAGCCGTAATTAAAGTCCAAGATTCTTCCTCACGGATGTAAAGAACCCACACAGCCAGAGCCTAGACAGACAGAAATCTCCAGGAGAGTGAACACACACTGCTCTCTGACTGGATGTCAGCCAGCTGTCAATACCCATCTGCTGCTGGACTATACAGATGAATGAGGAGAGTCTATCAGGTTTCAGAGTTGAAGAACAGTTCCAGCTCTTACTTAAAAGTGAGGGGAATTTGGTTGACGGGTTATGTTGCATGCCTGATTATGTCAATTAGAGGAATGCATAAACTAACATTTAAAATAATGCCTACGTTAAATTTAGCAGATGTTCTTATCTAAAGCAACTTACAAATGAAGAACAGCACAAACAATTTATCATAGGAGTCAACAGTGTCCCAAGTATCAGGTGTTAGCTAGAGTAGTATTCAATCTAAAGTAGTGAAATACAGAAAAGTAGAAAAAATTGTTGTTAATATAAAGAAGGAAGCACCTTCATGGTTGTGGTTCAGTTAACAGATGTGTCTTCAGCTGGTTCTTGAAGGTTGTTCCACCACAGAGGAACAGAAAAGGTTCTGGAAAGTGATTTTGTACCTTGTGATGAAAACATGTTAATGCAAAGAACATGCATAATTTGTATGTACAACGTACTGAAACATTTTTTTTTTTAAACAATCGAAACTCTTAAAAATAAACAAAATAAGCATTTTTGGTTCCTCAAATAACCTTTCATTGAACAGTTCTTAAAATAACTTCTTTTTTTTTTCTTAGAAGAACATTGTAAAATCTAAAGAACCTTTTTCCAACCTTTTGTGGAATGGAAAGGTCCTATGGATGATAAAGGGTCTTTATGGAAACATTGAGGCCAGTAAAGAACCTTATTTTTTTAAGAGTGTACCGTATGTTCTGCTTTTAAAAAAGTTAAAACCCAATATGTTGATCTGAAGAACATTTAAACTGAAGGACTTTTTGATCTAACTGAAGAACGCTAGGTAGCTTTGATGATAAAGATTCTCAACCTGCAAAGAACATTTAAAACACCTTTATGTTCAAAATTAACGTGCGACTGTTTTCAGAACCATCTTTAGTTCATTAATATGCCACAATTCTGAGTAAAACCGAATATCCAACAAGAAAACATGTAGAACAGGAATTTTCTCCTCAAGACTTCATTAGTGAAAAGCAGAAGTTTCAAACCAGAATAGGAATAGACCTGAATGTGGAGGCTTTTCAACCAGGATCTTAAGCCTGAAGATCAAGGTCACCCTTGAGAGCACCGTGACATGTTCCAAAAGTAATGCTTCTTTTTCAAATCTATTATCCTGATTTAGGCGAGATGACTTTTTCATTGAAATTATGGATAGAGGACCTGTATTTTAGCAGGAACTCTGAATATTTTTACAACTATCACCACTTTCAACTATCACCAGAAAAACCACAATGACAAAAAGCCCATCTTCCTTTGATCCAGGTTACAACTATGTTCAATTCTCATCTGATTTTCACATGTATTAATAAAAATTCATTTTATGACTAATCCTGATTTTCACAAGACTTTGGACATTTGCATTATAAGCCTAGGAACATACTTTTTTACAATATAAATATTGTATATTTTTTGACTTTCAGAGAGTAGCTTTTAAAGATACTGCAGAGCAGCCGAGGTTCATTTTGGGCATGTCAGAGATAAGAATGAGTCAGGAAGACAAGACCTTTATCAGTTATAAAATAAGTGTTTCTGAGTCTCTGATGACTTCCAGAGACTATTTGTTTTCATTGTTGTAAGTAGTCACTTTTAGATACAAGATATACAGGAGCCGAACAGGCCAATGTATTAAAATCGATGCGTGAACCTTCATCAAGTTCAACGATAATGAAAACCTGGACATGTGTATTGAACCTCTTAATTTTTAATGACGAAGGAAAACCAAGAACACAGAGTTCAAAACCACACACAAAAAGGAATAAAGACTGAAAGAGAGGTAAAAAAAAAAAAAGGAGAACATAAAAAGAGGAAACATCATCCATAATATGTAATTAATAAATAATGGCATTATTTATTAATGGTTGTTCTTGCTCTACTCTTTTGTCTGTGTGTGGCTTTACCTTTGCTGGAACTGAAGGTGCTTTTTTACCCTGTGTCTCTTTTGTCTGTTTCTCTCATTTCTTTCTCTTCCTGTCTTTTATCTCTTTTTTTCTCACTCACCCTTTCTTCCCAAATCTTTGTTCCTGGAGATGAACATTGTGTCCTTTTCACAGAAAGGCTCTCTTTCTATCGTTCTTAGCATGTTTCTCATGCAGCGTTGAGGAGTTAGAAGCACATTTTTCAGTAACACAACAATAGATCAGCTGGTTTCAAAGTATTTTTTTTTTCAAGAAATAAGCTGAATTTTACAAGAAGCGCAACCAAATGATTTTTTCAATGTCATATTGCTGTACAGCTCAGTGTAACTTATGGCATGTTAAATTACTACATAGTAGCGCTGATAAGTGTTGATTCATTTAGTGAGTTGGTTCACTCCTCTCTTTCATATTATTAGAAAGTCTGGGATATTCTAGTGAATTTGTCATTCTCGAATCTCACTTTTATTTGTAGCTTTGGAAAGCCTGATTCGTTCTTACGTACCATTTAAACGTTTGATTCCGTTTAGTGAATCACTGCATCCTATACACTTCATTCCCTGCTTCTTTTGCTTTATTCTAGTTAATTAGTTTGTTTAAAGTGCCCCTATTATGGATTTTTGAAAATGACCTTTCATGCAGTGTTTAACACAGCTCTAAGTGAATGAAAACATCCTGCAAAGTTTTAAATCTGAAAGTGCACCATGTATAGTTATTGTCTCTCAAAAGAAAGAGTTGACTCTGAATCACTGAAATAAGTCCTTTTTAAAAGGAATCCCACATGAAACATTAGCATATTGCCCACCCACTTGTTGCACGCACAGACCTGCGAAAACGTGATTTTCGCGTTGGTCTGAATGAAAATGCAAATTCATTCTTTGCCACTAGGTGCTGCTTTTGGAGCGTTAAAAATAGCTGTTTCCCTGGTAACGGCTGTACACAAAGCAGCACTGCAAATGCTGCTTTAAATGAAATCGACCAATCACCGCAGATGGGTGCAGCAGGCGCAATGATATTACGCAGCGCCTGAAAGCAGTCCCCAGCTATATCATAACTAGTTACCTAGCTGGGGACTATTTTCAGGCGCTGCGTAATATCATTGCGCCTGCTGCACCCATGATACGGCAGCAAAGTTCCTTGATTATTACGCCGGAATGAGAGTATAGTTCCTAGCCATATCGGCCTAGAAAATCACAACTTTTTATTTTCCGTCAGTCTTAGTACACAATGTAACTACAGAAGAGTCAAGTTTTAAATATGAAAAATATCGAAACTCTTTGGTCATTTTTGAGCGAGATGCTAACGGTCTAATCAGATTTAATGATCTATGCTGAACTACGCTAAAAGTGCTACCGCCAGACCCGGAGATTGGCTGACTGGATTCGAAAACTGTAAAACTTAACTGTTTAACTCTTGGGGAGTTGGAAAATGAGCCTATTTTCAAAAAAAGTGGAGTGTTCCTTTAAACAATCCTCTTGTTCATGTCTGTTTAATTGTCTGATTCATTTTAGAGAATCACTTCATCTTAAATGCTTCATTCTCTGCTTCGTTTGATTTATTTTAGCAAATTGTTCATTTTAATCCTCTTGTTCATATGTCTGATTCTTTTTAGTGAATCACTTCATCCTAAATGCTTCATTCTTCGTTTCTCTAGTGAATTGTTCGTATTAAACAGTTAATCTTGTTCATATGTCTGTTCAAATGTCTGATTCATTTCAGTGAATCACTTAATCCTAAATGTTTAATTCTCTGCTTCAATTACTTTACTTTAGTGAACTCGTCTTAAACAATCCTATTATTCATATGTCTGTTCAAATGTTTGACTCATTTTAGGGAATCGATTTATCCTAAACACGTCATTCTCTGCCTCATTCTTCATTTGTCCTAAATTACCCAAGATTCTAAATTAAAATTCATTCAGTAAAATTTCTTTAATGATTCCAAGACCATTTTTTTTAATTCAAGTTAGTTACTTTTTGTATGTTTTGACAGTAGATTTTTTTTTTTTATTCAAGCTGTTTTTTGTACATTTTTTTTTTACATTAGTTTAACTACTTGATCATGAGTAGCTCATACAGAGCAAGCTACATCTTCGAAATGGCTTTCCCAACACCATTCTCATCTCACCTTCATGCAACTGGATGACACCCATCCAGTCTATCATTACCCAGCTTATTAAAGTGAGGTTAACCAAATGAAATCCAAACGCTCTCGACCACAGGTGGAAGGCGAGAATCTTGACCATGGACGGAAGATGTGAGACGTGAGCAGCCAGCGGGAAGGGAGAGCAGAGAGAGTAAATTAAAAGCGGCTAATCTGTAAGTCTAACAGCACGATCAGAGCACAGCATGCTGGGACTTTAAAAAACGACGAGGCAGGAAATGGATCTCCGGCAAGAAAAGACCAGGATGAATTCCCAATGAGGAGACTGAGAAGGAGAATTCCAGAAGGTGGGTTGTAAAATTGCACTTTGGAATTATGTTATGTGACAGAAAACTGACTAAATAACTTATGTTACAACTCTGTGTATTATATTAATTGATTAAATTATATTTTCTATTTGACGTAAAATAGCTGTTAAAATTATTTATTTATTTAGATTTTTTGGACAAATTTGGGATATATATCACAATGGCAAATGCTGAACAAATAAATGAATAAAAATTAAGTTATTATAAGTAATAAATTGTTTCTTATCTTGATTTACATAATTATACATTTAAAGTTTAGTTGGAGTTTTTTTGGAAACCTAACTGGGGGGGGAAATGTGGGGAATTTATGACCAGTTATTAATGACAAACAAACAAATAATTAAATACATGTCTTTTCCTTGTAAAATAAATGTACATTTATTGTATGATTTTATATATTTATATATTTAAAACTCTGAGTCTGAGTTAATCATTAACCTTTTGCTTCAAATATTGCTCACAAAGCATATGATGATTCATAACTGTACTGTTCTTGGCACTGATGCAGGGAATAGTGTTAATGTTTCTGAACTCATGGAACATGAATTATCATTTGCATTATTTTTGCATAAGATAATAAAAAATATATCTAAAAAATATATCAGGGTTGTATTTTTACATTTTATATATTTTAGAATATTTAAAATGTGAACATTGAAATGAAACATGAAATATGTAAGTGTGTGATAGATAGATAGATAGATAGATAGATAGATAGATAGATAGACGCAGAGAAGTATTAATGTGTCTGAGCTTATGAAACATTAATTAATCATCAGTAGCATTATATATTCATGAATGTACTTATTTTTTCTTTAACACTTACAAATAAATAACTGCACTGTATGTATATAAAAATTCCCAGTGACAAAATTACTGCAATTTCATCGTGGCAACATTCACGTTTTCTGTAGAACAATGTTGGAGCTTGAAGTATGAACAAAAACATATTTATCTTCTCAAAGATGCAGCAGAAAGATGCAGATAAACACTGCACCCATGGCTGACCACTATATCAGTGTGCAGACTGTATCAAAGTAGGTCTTTGTTCTTAGAACAGAGGACGGTGTCATTTCCTGTCCAAATGACCTCTGGGATTAATGCTCTAATCCCTGTACTCTGGATTCCTATAATCCAGTCACAAACACATGCCATTGTGCCCTATGACCTGCCGACAGATTACCACCGCATCTGTAAAATGCATCAACACTAATGTGTATATATATATATTTAGAGTATGTATCTTGAGCTTTCTCAGTTACGTGAAGTTCATAAAACAGTCGCATTATGATGTCTGCAACTTGTTTTTTCTGCATAGTGTATCATGATGGATCACCGAGCACTCGTCTTTGTGTTTTAGATGATACAAAGAATAATTACCTCACTTATCCAACTTTAATTCTTCGTTCTCAAAGGAAATGCATCACATTAGCATTCTGGAGAAAACGGATGGTATAGCGATGCTAATCTCTGAGAGTTTGCAGGCAACATTTTTCAGGTAGAAAGCCTTGGGTTTGTTAATACTTTTAAATTAGTAGATAAACTGTTTTCACTTGATTTTTAGAGATTCAAATGGTTTTCAGTCAGCAGTCTGTTTGGTTACTGGAAACTTGTCCTTGAAAGGACAAGTAGTGAAAGGAGAGAAAATAAAAACCTTTACTTAAGTCTCAGATTGGAAACAACCTCTAAACTCACAGAAAACATTGTCACATCACTGTCTTAAACCAAGATACCAAAGCCGAATATGAACAAAGATAAACTCAAGTCTCATTATTCTCATTATAGACTAAACTATACAGTATGCACTGTTCTATCTGAATTCTTATATTCACATAGAACGCTTTTTGTGGTCAAAAAAACGAAATGTTGGAACGGAAAAACACAAGACAAACAGCATCCTAAATGACGCACTGTGCACTTATACACTATGTACTTATGCACTATGTAGGCCTACTAAAATATGTAGTGTATAAATTTTATAAGGTTATTTTGTCATTAATAATTGGAGTCTCTCTGTGCTTGTTTTAATGTCTCATAATTAATTTTAGGAGAAACATCAGATCAGTAGGTTACTCAGCACTATCTGTATTTGATATTTACACAGTTTAAAGACTAGATGTAGCTGACAGATACAAGAATATGAAGATTTGAGATCATATCCTGAGAAAAAAAAAACACGTTAAAACGTGAAATGTTATGTTTTTATGCCTATAAAAAGTCTCAATTTGAACTCAAGTTATTCCCATTGAAGGCCAAATTTCGCGCTATTCTATCCACGTTATTTTATATTTTTAACGTAAGAGCGGGCGCGGCCATTTGTAACTTGAATGTGCCAGACTTCCGTGTCATTCCTTCAAGTTATTTTACCTGTAAACAATAGTCCATTATGTGCATGATACTGCAAATTTGCTCTCATTTTATTTTAACTCATAATCATAAACACACTGGTTTGTAGAGCAAATAGTTTTAGTTGCACTTTGTTTTTCTTACCTGTAGCAGCTAATGAACCGGAAGTCGCGCACATTTAAGTGAATTTTAGGAGAAATCAGAGCCACCATGTATTTGCTATCAATTTACACAGTATTAGATGTAAATTTTCAAATACTGTGTATCACAGAAATATTAGAGTATTACATTAGGATTTTAGAAACACACCGCTAAAAATAGACGTTATAGATGTCTAAACCTGGAATGTGTTTCAACGCGTCGTGTGTAAAACTGGAGCGCGTCAGTGAGCGCTGTCCACATATGTGCTGCTGAAATCGTCTCTCTCTCTCTCTCTCTCTCTCTCTCTCTCTTAAAACTGAACTGCTTTCCACAGATCGTATCATTCGGCTCACAGCGCACAACCTCTCCACGCTGTGTCTGTTGGCTTTCGCGCATCAAAACGCACCACGTCTTATTCTGACCTCAGTATCTTCTCGACTTCAAGCTGGACGTGTACAGTTCGGAATATGAAGCAGATCTGAAGACATCCAGGCAAACCCCGCCAAAAACTTAGTGTGCGTAGAGTCTAGTGGGAAGAGCCTAACGTATGTCTTTAAGAGGAACTATGGGGGGAGTGTCTCATTCGATTCATCACTGGACAGTCTAGTCGAAGAGCCGCTGGATCCGATCCCGAACCGGACCCGAACTGGCTTTTTGGAGCTATTTTACGCGGGCTGGGAATATAGTGCAACTTGGATAAGCGTTGTTGTGCGTTTGGAGAGGTGATGAAGGTGGTGCTGATGGACGCGCTGAGTTTCCAAGCGTTCGCGCTCCTGTGCGCGCTACGCACCACACTGGCAGCAAACAACTGTGAGTACATACAGTATATTAGTTAAAAGAAATAAATAAATATATTTTAAAATGTAAAATTAAATAAAATATAAGTTTAGTTTACATTTTAAATATTAGGCTATATAAAATAAATCTAGGCTAAAATAATTTATTATATTAATGTTGTATTTATATTTTCACATTTTATTAAAATTTTCACATTTTAAGTATTATACAATGTCAACTACATATGTTTTTAAAATATATGAATATATATATGAATACCTGTTAAATATTGTGTGTGTACATATATCATTGTTATTTTCAGGATCTGATGCGTGAAGTTGCAATATTACTATTTGTAGCATTCGCAGCCATTATACTTTAGAGCGTAGTAGTAGAAATACTAATTGTAATAGTGAGTTTTTGTGAGCAGATTTTCCTTTTTTTTCTTTCTCAGGATTATACTTAAGTTTCAAGTTGCAGGCACAAAACTCCGTCGGTTGTGATTTGGAAGCTTTGTACAGCTGTCAGAATGATGATAGTACACACATATTATTTTTAATGCTTTTGTACACTATGAATTTGTTATCCATGCATCTCTTTAGGCAATGCGTTTATTAAATGCATATTTAAGATGCTGCCACGGAACTGATGAATGGAAAAACAGCAAGTCAAAACAAGGCTTTGTTTTTTACTTTCTAAAGTCCAGGAAGCAAATGCATGACACGTGATTCCGATAATTAAAGACTTAGGAGCTATAAATAAGTTATTCAATAGATCAATTTCTGTATTGATCAGTAAATCTAAAAAGAGACTTCTGTAGTCCACGTTGGAGAGATTTCTGACCGCTAGGCGGCGCTATTTCCTCGTATAGGTCAAATTGTAATGCCATTGACATCTAAATGAGTCAGCGCCGTATTCAAGGGCCTTACACATACCATCAGTGGCTCTTATAAAGATTTATGTAATTCGTAGGAGGACTTAAAAGAAAAGTTTAGCAGTAGAACTAAATGGCTTGAGAATAATCGTAATCGCAATTTAAAAGCCTATAATTTCACAAATTTGCCCATTTGTAGTACATCACAGGCAATTAAAGATCCACGTTCTCTTTTTGGTTGATTCATACTTTGTGGATCGATTTTAAATGGCTTGATTTTAGAAAATCTGGCAACCAGCCATCCAGAGAAATAAAAATAGAGCAGGCAGGCGACACTTGGCAAAACTTATTTCCACACTTGTAAATATGAGTCATATATCTGTTGAATTGAGATTTACATTACTCTCTGAGGAACATTTGTTGCCTCAGACTCTGGTTAGGCACTCAGGGTTGTCCAACATGAATATGCAAATCCCTTATGGTTCATTTGCATATGTGTCTAAACATAACATCCATAAAAAAAAACTTGGCAGGTTGGAATCCAGGCCATGTTTGTGGAGAGCGACTGGTGTCTTGACAATTAATTTAATGTTAGAAATTCACCATTATCCATTATGATATTACTTTTTTTTTTAAATTATTCAGTTTGCTCAAACAAATTATATATAATGTGAGAGCGATTGTCTTTTTTTATTTAATTTAAGTTGATTACATACATGTCATTTATATGTGTGTGGTTATACACATATTGTATGTAATGTGTGTTTCAACTCCAGGTTTCAACTCCAGCTTTCAACTCCACAAAATCATTGACTCTGAGTGTTCAGTATGATTTGAGAATTGCATTTCACAATACAAAGCTTGAATTGGCCAATCAAATGGCTATTTACTTTTTAATATCGCCTTTGATTGGCCCGTCACGTTCTGTCTGATCCGTTGCATCTATAACCTCAAAAGCACCTCAGGCTTGACTGGAAATGGCTTCATGTTTGCGGCATAATTAGTAGCGCCTTTCTGGCCAAATAAATATTAGTGTTAGATAATAATTATAGATTAGAGATATAACAGAAGGCTGCAGGACGTTGCAGGCACGAAACCATCTGTGGTTAAGCGCGAGCAGTTTGCTGATATTAATAACAGCACTAACCGCGCCGTTCTCATAACCCATTAGGTTGCACAAATTATAATTAACAAACTCTTCATACAACAGATTGCAGATAGATAGAAGTGAGTCTCGTAATGAAATGCGGAACTGGAGCGAGGCCTAGAAACCGGCGCTGAAAATAACAACGCCTCCATATACTTTTTTTAGTGTTGTTTGTGAATGATTTGGAGATATGTATTCTTGTGAGGTGAAAACATTGCAGTCTATTAAATATAATGAGGGGAAAGTGTCTTTTGAGAGTCTGTAGTTGGTGGCCTAGATTTCCCCTCTGCTTTGATCGAACATGCCTGACAGCGTTCAGCCGAAAAAGTCAATTACTGCTTTTAATTACCTGATCTGGAAGGTCCAGACTCCGAAAAATCAGTGGGGACCTTATTCTGCTCTTAAATCGTGAAAATAAAGAGGTTGTAGAGCCGTGGTTGGTGCTTCCAGACCCAAATGGTATGTTCGCCAACAAGTGGCAACTGAAATCAAATATTGACATTTTGGACGAAATAACATTGTGCATAAACCATTTTCATTCTTGTTTAACACTTCAAATGCAAATCTCCAAAAAAAAACAATTTGCTCAAAAAACATATCAAGTTTTTAATTTGCAACATTTCACAGTGCTCAGCCAAAAATGTCAATTACTCCTTTTAATGACCTGATCTGGAAGGTCTAGACTTCAAAAAAATAAATAAAATAATAAATAAATAATCATCTGGAACCTTATTCTGCACTTAAATCATTAAAACAAGTGGCGACTGAAATCAAATACTCATGCTTTGACTAAAAATGGTTTATCCACAACTTTTTTTATATATCTTATTTTAACCCTGCAAACTCGATCTACCCTTGATGAATTTGTGCAAAAAATGATATGGAGTTTTTGATTCACAATACTTGAAAGCATTCAGCCTAAAAAAAGTACAATTTCTCTTTTTAATTACCTTATCTGTAAGGTCAGGCTCTGAAAAAAAATGCTTGGACCTTATTCTGTTTTTTAATTGTTAAAATAAAGATTGTAGATCATAAAAAGTTCAAAGTTCGTAGAGCCATTGTTGGTGCTTCAGGACACAAATGCTACGTTTGTCAAGAAGTGGTGACTAAAATCAAATATTTGTTTTGGATGCAAAAATGTTGCCTATAAACTATTTTTACGTTTGTTTAACCCTTTGAACGTAATCAGTCCTGTAGGAATTTGGGCAAAAATCATATTGAGTCTTTGATTTGCGATATTTGACAGCACTCAGCCAAAACAATTAATTTCTCTGAACCAAATGTTATGTTCATCAAGAAGTGGTGACTGAAATCAAATATTGACGTTTTGGATGGAAAAACGTTGTGCATACACTATTTTTACTCTTGTTTAACCTTTCGAACCCAGTCAGTTCTTGATGAATTTACGCAAAAATCATATTGAGTTTTGATTCGCAATATTTGATGTCAATAATGGTACACGTTTAATAATTTTTAAATGAAAATAAGATTGTGTTAATTATGCATGATTGTTGTGTTTTATTCTTTACAATGCAACACATTTTTTGGTTAGCAACCCTCCAGTTGAGAACCGTTTTGATGGAAAAATTCAGTTATGCCGTCCATTCTGTTTAGATGGTTCAAAGTATGAGAGTCAACAAAAACTAGCTGGTTCACGGACAGTTAGGGCGTCTCGTCTGGCCTTGTAACTCTCAAACGTCTCTCTCTCCTTGTCTAGGAAAAAAAGCGCAGCGCTTGCACTGTACAGTAGATCATTGTCTAACTCAATAATTGCCTCTATCTTGTCAGCACATGTGTCAGCTGTAATTTCGGCCCCAAACAAGAGGCGGATCCATAGTCGCTGTGAAAGCCTGACCTTAGAAGTTAAAGACAAACAACCCCCCTTCACCCACCTACAAAATCCCGTCCTGCTCGTAAATGGCCTTTAGTCCACGTACCTCCGTCTGATTTTCACTGCAGATGAGTGTTTATCACGACAGCGCCATTGGGTATTTTAAGATGTTTTATAAATGCCAGAACATCTATTCTGAAAGATGCGTGGGTTGAAAAAAAAAAAAAAAGTAAATGATGAAGATGAAGAAAAAGGCAAAGATTCTTAGTCTTTCTGAGAGATCCGAGGAATCTTGGTTTTTAATAAGCAACAAATTCCATAGGAAATTCTGAACCAGTAATCAAAAGATAAGTAATCAAGTCTGAATTCCTCTTCAGGGGCCCCTGTTGGTTTGTTGCTGCTGGTACTAGAGAAATAACAAGATGTACGCTATATAAACAAGTTCTGTTCATATTCTCTTGATAAGAACGTCATATTGACAAACAGCTGATTAGAAATGTAAGCTGCTGTATTTAAAGTTGCGAAAATGGTTTACGTATTAACCAGACTGACGGGCTGAAAAAAAAAAATGGTTTAGCAATTTCATTTGAAAATATTTTCACTGAGAAATTGCTAGTATATTTCGCAAATGATTGTAATGAAGTAATTACAAGTAACGCATTAAATTAAACCTGGAATATTAAAGTAGAAAGACATATTTGTTTGTGGAGTAACATCCTTCCCAGAAACCATCCAAAACATAAATTTTGCCTGAAAATACTGTTTTCGTAGTTTCAGTTTTGCACTCTGAAATGGCAATCGGATTGGTTAGCATGACATGACATCCTGAAGTGCACAAAATGTTGATCACATTGAGCTTCATTTGCTAATCATCCAATCGTGAATGTTGTTTTGCAGGAGTTGAGATTTATTATAGTTTGCACTTAAATTGACTTAAAATTTACAGTACTTTAAAGTAACAAACGAATCCAATCGTGAATGTTGTTTTGTAAAATTTGTGATTTATCAAAGACTTTGTACTTAAATTGATTAAAATTTAGAGTACTTTTAAAGTATAGCAAACAAATATTTAATAAAAGTGAAGAAAAAAAATAAAACTGGTGGGGTTTTTTCCATGCGAATGTTTTCTGCGCAAATAAATACATAAGTTAATATAACACAATTATTAGTTAATGAAGTTTCTATGTTTTTCTTTCTCTTTTTGATTGTTGTTGTGTTTTCTTTATAATCGTTTGTAAAGACTATTGCGCAAAAATTTGAATTTTTTTTTCTATGCTAATCTATTAATGTGGTACAGTCTTCACTTTTATTTATAGCTTCGAAAAATAGTATTTTCTTGTAAAACATGATCCATTAATCTTTGTTATTTTTTCTTTCTACTTAATTTTCGTGTTTAATTCAACGTGTTACTTGTCATTTCTTTGTAATTATTTGTGAAATTTACTAGCAATTTCTGAGTAAAAAATTTTCAAAGTAAATCAAACACCACTTTTTTTTTCAGCGTACTTTGGAAAATTTATTTCAAATAATCTTGAGGGTGCATAAAAACAAAATGAACTGTGATCAGTCACTTTGCATTTCAAGTGGGCGGCTCTTAAACATAATAAGCTGCAGGGAGGACTAAACTTTATGCCACTAGTGAAAATTTCTCATTGTTGCCTCTCGAAATATTCATGAACTCAAAAACCTTTTGAATGAGTAGACAGACATACAGTATACAAACTTCGAAAACTCACATGAACTCAAATCTCCCAAGTATATCAAAGATATTTAACATATTCTCGTGAAACGCACACCACAACCAGGACCCTTCAGCCGTCACCCCACAGCAAACAGTATGAAGATGATTGACGGATGTGATCCATCAAAGTAAAAGCCAGTGATGATAAACGTGAACCCAGCTGATGTTCACTCCCGACAGTGACTTGAAAACAGACTCCTTTAATGTATCTTCCCTTAATTAGATGCTGTTCAGTCTGTGTTAGTGGGCGTTTAGTCTGCCAAACATATGCTCCGCAACTTCGTAAATATCATCCAAAGCACAAGAAACTCTTAACAAGCCGCTAATGGCGTTTCACGAATATCCCAGAAAGTTCTGCCGGCATCCCACACTCATCGTGAAACAGCGCCGGAGATGTTCCCCGCTCTGATCAGTGGAAAGAAAGGTTGAGTAAACACATCTCCATAGCTTTGATGGTGTCCCGGTTGTGTTGTGCTGTTTATTTAAGTCAATGACCATCCGGAGGCCTCGATAAGTTTGTTTTTCCAAGACTGCTGTGTTAACCAAAGGGGAAAAACAGCAACAGTGTAAAACACTGAGCTATATCTGGCCACATATGTACTAAGCAGCTTCAGCTGTTACATTATTGATGCCTAAACTTTGTCATACTTCCAGATTCTTGTGTACACTAGTCCATGAAATTCCTCTAATGTCAAGGGCATTGCAGTTGAGTTGCTTCAAAATATCCTAGTTTTAAAATTAAAATAAATGAATAAAAAGTTAAACAGTATATACACACTTTAACGTAAAAATGTGCATATATATATATATATATATATATTAGTGGTGTCAAAATTAGCGCGTTAACGCATGCGATTAATTTTTTTCTGATTAACGCGTTAAAAATATTTA